>JAJOZX010012593.1:5000-22500 GCA_023014485.1 Bathynomus jamesi
GCTTCTTCAGGACCCCGCCACATACAGCAAACTTAGGAAGAACCCGCAGGATGACGTCATCAAATCATTTAATAGTGGCTTGAAACGCATTCTCAAAGATCATAAGGACTTAATTCCGCTTTTCATGTCCAATTCACCTTCTCTGCCCTACCTTTACGGTCTTATTAAAACCCACAAACCTGGCAACCCTATGCGCCCTATTATTAGCTCGGTGGGCTCTATTACTTATAAACTCTCCAAATGGCTTGTCAAAGTCTTGTCCCCCATTCTCGGAACTATCTCTGATTCACATGTAAAAAATTCCATGGATCTTACTGAAAAATTGAATAATGCACGTACTGAAACTAACGATAGATTGATCAGTTTTGATGTTTGTTCATTGTTTACAAAGTGCCGATTGATGATATGCTTGACTTTCTCTCCCAAGAATTACATAAGTATGACCTGCCACTACCTTCACACATTGTTTTGGAACTTATTAAGCTTTGCATTAAAGACTGTAAATTCACTTTCAATAACGAGTATTATCAACAAGTGTTTGGGATGGCCATGGGCACCCCTTGTCGCCCCTCCTCTCCAATATTTATATGGAGTTTTTCGAAATTACTTACATTCCGAGAATCCTGGGGTTGGCATCCCTTGGTTGCGGTACGTCGACGATATTTTGTGTATCTGGCCCATGAATCGTGACCTGCATAACTTCCTCCTTCAGTTAAATGATCAAGTCCCCTCCATTAAGTTTACTTTAGAAGTGGAACAAGACAAGTCAATCCCATTTTTGGATGTGCGTGTACATAGGGAAAGCCAAAGTTTTAAGTTTAGTATCTATCGGAAAACAACAAACAACTTGTCCTACGTACACTTTTACTCGGGACATGACACCCCCACTAAGAAGGCCATTTTTTCATCAATGTTTCTCCGCGCCCTTAGGATCGCCAGTCCGGAATACATCGATGCCGAATTGGAAAAAATCAACGGTATTGGAAGTGATCTGTGTTACCCATCTGCGTTTATGAATCTTGTCTCAACACAGGCAAAACGAACTTTCTATCGTGTCAATAATAACACTCGTACTTTGTCAAAAATATTTTAGTACTTCCATTTTTCCCGGGCTTTTTAGGCATTGCTAATGTACTTAAACTTTTGGATATTAATGTAGTATTTTCATATAACAATATTGTGAAAAATATCATAGTAAAAAATAGCCCTACCAATAATTCAAGCATTATCTATAAAATTGGGTGTAAACAATGCGATTCCTTTTACATAGGTCAGACGGGAAAGGATTTGCACACGTATAAAACAGCATCAATATTCCGTCAGAACAGGACAGTTGTCCAGTGCTCTTTTTGTCCATTTGTCAGTTATATCCCACTGTATTGATTGGAATAATGCTTCAGTTTTATTTCATTCGAGCAACATTGTCAATAGAAATATTCTTGAGTCTGCCATTATTCAACTTTCAAATAACTTCAACATAAGCAAAGGTCTTTTTCAACTCGATCCTGTTGTTTTGAATTCCTTCAAAACAAACCTAGATAAAAAGGGTAGGACACTTAATCTTTGGTAAACTTGTAAGCTACTTTATTAACTTTTAATCTTCAATTTATTTTTATATATATCGAAACTTGACTCTAAAAAGGCAAAGTGTTAAACCCGGGCGTATCTCCAGTATAAATTTGTATTATTTTTATAACTCATTTGATCTTGTGCTAAAAATCGATATGCCTCTTTGTTAATCCTCTAATCCTTAATTTTTAAGTTTTATTTTTACTTCTCCGTTTATTGCATATATATATATATACAGGGTGAGTCAAAAGTAGCGCCCGATTTCTGTTTTTTCGGCTGCAATTGTGCATCGATCACGAGGGAGGGCACTTTGAAAATTGCAAGTAAAACAGCTTGGTACAGTTCCGTAATAATTTTCCCCCGAATAAATGGTTAGATAAACATGTCATTCATTTATTTCTACCTTCTTGTACACTGTAATACAAATGGCAAACAAACAATCAACTGACAGAAATCGGGCGCTACTTTTGACTCACCCTGTATATATATGTGTATGTGTGTAGATATGTATGTATATATATATGTATATATGTTTGTGTGTGTTATTTATTTATATTTTTTTTCTCTTTCTGTAACCTATATATAGGCCGTAACCTTTTATGTATTTCAGTGTTCCTGAGGATGTCATTAGACGAAAGCGCTTGAGCACCGTTTTGTGTTTCCTTTCCTTCGTGGTTTTATTCATTATATATATATATATATATATATATATATATATATAAGCACCGGGCAAAAAATTAGTCACCCCTACTAGCACCGATAGTAGGAAGTTCAAGGTCACACAGAGGGCACTGATGTAGCATTGGTAAGTGACAAGTAGCGGTGACGTAGCACACAGGATCAGATCTGTTTCGTGAGGTGGTGAAGAACAAAGTGTGTGTTGGATATAGTCTGCAAAATGGGTCGTGAGGCAGACGTTACTCAGTGGCAAAAAGGAGCCATCGTGTTTGGCAGAGCCCACGGACACAAATGTCTGAAGTAGCCCAATTTGTTGTGTCAACGCGTACTGTCCAGCGAGTTTACAAAGAGTGGTGTAGTTCGCAATCAACTGACAATCGACGGCGTAACTGTGGCCGGAAAACAATTCTCGACAATAGGGCCGCCGCCATGTTTCTCGTCTAGTAACTGCAAATCGTTTTCAAACCAGAGAACAATTGCTCCAAGAAACCAATGAGGTTCTCCAGCGACCAATTTCCGAACGGACATTGCGACGAGAACTGCATGCGATGGACATCTGGAGCAGGGTACCACGGAAAAGGCCGCTGTTAACAGCAAGTCACAAATTGGCACGTTATAAATGGGCTCAGAGGCACAAAAACTGGACTGCGGCAGATTGGAAACGTGTAATTTGGTCCGATGAGTCCCGTTTTGTTTGTTCTCCAATGATGGGAGGCGACGAGTAACATCGCAGGTCCAATGAAGCCTTTAATCCTGAATGCGTCGAAGGTGTTGTTCAGGCTGGAAACAGAAAGTGAAGCGCAGGAATAGACACCCACGGACTCTGGCGGAACTTCGGGACCGGCTGATGAACGAGTGGCAGCAAATCGATGTTCAGTACATGCACAACCTCGTAGTCTCTCTGCCTCGCCGGATTCGTGCGGTTATCAAGGACAGAGGCGCCGTCACACGTTATTAGGTACATTCTGAGAGGGGTGACTAATTTTTTGTCAGGTGTGCTTATATATAATGAATAAAACCACGAAGGAAAGGAAACACACAGTGGTATTCAAGTGCTTTCGTCTGATGACATCCTCAGGAACACTGAAGTAAATAGAGAGTTCAAGACTATATATACTAGGTTACAAAAAATAAACATATATATATATATATGTTTTTGTAAAGAACGACGCTTGTGTAGAAGAACGTTCGGCACAAGATGAGGAGGGAGAACGAACAAATGAAAAATGAGGTAACCACCCGGGAATCGAACCCGGGATCTTCCGATTGCCGGTCAGGTATGCTATCCACTACACCATGGGCTTCGATTAATCAGAAGTCGTAATTCTCCTACATACGAGCAGAAACCAATCTTGTGCGGAACGTTCTTCTCCACAAGCGTCGTTCTTTACATTAATTATACTGTGTGTTGTTTGCAGTTAAAATGTGTGTGTGTGTGTGTGTGTATATATATATATATATATATATATATATATACAGGGTGTCCCATAAGTCCGGCATCATAGGAAAAATAAGAAAAGGCAAAACAAAAGCTTTTATTTACAGAACGTGCTCAATATGTCCACCATTGTTTTCAATACACAAATTCAGAAGTGATACCCAGTCAGCAAGCACACGGTGAATGATGTCAGGAGTAATGGTGTCCCATAAGTCCGGCATCATAGGAGAAATTCATATTTTTCTATTTCTACAAACCATAATTCATATTTTTTCTTTCTACAGGCCATATTGTATGTGAGCAAGGAAGAACGAATCCAGATAATTCTACTCATAGGAAATCGGAGTCAGAGAGAGGCCGCTGCTGAATTTAACAGACTGCATCCAGACCGCGAGCCAATAACACAGTTGTGTTAGCAGACTTGCTGCAAAGTTTAAGGAAACAGGATCCATAGAAGATAAACCACGCAGTAGACCTTCAAGGAGGTCCACTGACGATGATACAGAGACTGCTATCCTGGAACGAAGAAGGAAATTTCCCAACATGGTTCCAGCAAGACGGCGCTCCTGCACATTACAGCACCCAAGTAAAATACCTGTACCAACAATTCCCTGGTCATTGGATAGGACGTCGAGGGCCTGTGGAATAGCCAGCTAGAAGCCCGGATCTCTCGCCACTAGATTTTTATCTCTGGGCCACTTGAAAGCGCTGGTATACGCAGAGAAAATTAGGTGTGTTGAACATTTGCGGCATGTAACACCATTACTCCTGACATCATTCACCGTGTGCTTGCTGACTGGGTATCACTTCTGAATTTGTGTATTGAAAACAATGGTGGACATATTGAGCACGTTCTGTAAATAAAAGCTTTTGTTTTGCCTTTTCTTATTTTTCCTATGATGCCGGACTTGTGGGACACCCTGTATATATATATATATATATATATATATATATATATATATATATATATATATATATATATACCAAAAAAAACTATATATAATAAATATAGAAATAAAAATTGTGGGAGGAGCATACAAATTTGTAAGGAAAACTACCAATTTTAGCACTTTGTTCGAATTGAACACAAGGTCAAATGAATTTTTTACAACCAATTTTGTAGATAATGCCTGAATGATACATAGGTCACAAAAAAAAATAAATAAATAAATAAATTGAAAAATAAAAACTGCAAGAGGAGCATACAAATTTATAAGGAAAAATTACGAAAGTTTTAGCACTCTGCCCTTCTTGTCTAAATCTGTTCTGAACGAATTCAAAACAACGGGATCGAGTTGAAAAAGACCTTTGTAGTGTGCTAAAACTTTGGTAATTTTCCCTTATAAATTTGTATGCTCCTCTTTCAATTTTTATTTTTCAATTTATTTATTTAATTTTTATTTTGAGACCTACATATCATTCAGACATTATCTATAAAATTGGTTGTAAACAATCCATTTGATCTTGTGTTGAATTCGGGCAAAGTGCTAAAATTGGTAGTTTTCCTTACAAATTTGTATGCTCCTCCCACAATTTTTATTTCTATATTTATTATATACATATTTTTTTTGGTAACCTATATATAAGCTTGAACTCTATATTTATTTCAGTGTTCCTGAGGATGTATTAGACGAAAGCGCTTGAACACCACTCTGTTTCCTTTCCTTCGTGGTTTTATTCATCATAAAATTTTTCACGTGTTACTTCTGTGAAATAATTTTCATATATATATATATAATATATATATATATATATATATATATATTCCTAAATTTGTTAAACGTCATTCGAAATATATTTGAAGTTGTCAAGATACCAAATTTGTTAACATGGTACCAAAAAGGGCAACCTTGTGTATTGTGTATACGTGTATACTTGTAAAATTTCTGTAGATCCAGGAAAAAAAAATCTGATTTCGGTAAAAATTTCTGTAGATATCTAGAAATTTCTGGAGGTTTAGCAACTATGCCGGAGTTGGGTCACCGTCCCACATCCTGGTAACTCTCAGTTGTATGGCGAAAACTCGTCCAAAAAGAGAAGAGTATGTAAAAAAATTATAATTACAAAATAATAATCTAATATCGAATATCTAATATTTATAACTAACAAAAAATCGAAAGTCAATTAATAAATTAAGTATGAATTTAAACTATCATATCAAGCTGACAAATTTATGCACGAACATCCGCATCCGCGGATGTCTGACATCTGACATCCGATACATCACTAAGAGATATATCAAATACTTTATTTCAGGGTGCATGGTAATATAAAGATTGTCCGGTAATTGAATCCAGAATCAGGACTACCAATTTAAATACTGGATACGAACCCTGACTACATTCAAGCAGTCAGGAAATATACCTTGCGCATTTGACTTATTCATAAGGATTGCGAGTGGAATTACATCATCATACGTTATATAGGGTGATACATAAATCTGTGTCATAAATCGCAGGGTGTATTCTTCAGAGAAAAGTAAAAAAAAGACCATATAAACATAGGTCGAGAAACCTGTAGATTTCGAGCTATAGCACGCGACAGAAAAATGCACATGCCGTGTATTCTGACAGGTGGATAGGGCGCAGATGTTCTATTCCGTGGCCACCTGGGTCACTAGATTTAAATCCTCTTGATTACTACTTGTGGAGTCATTTAAAAAGCCTAGTTTATGTTACAGAAGTCCGAGCACGTGATGAATTGTGGCAACGAGTTCGAGACAACTGCAAAACGATCCGCAATACTCCAGGAGTTTTTGTGTGTCAAACAATAACTGGTGCGACGTGCTGAAGCATGCACTCACAAAAAGCAGGAAAGAATTTTGAACATTTACTTTAATGAACCAAATGTATCACACTGTGTATTTGCATAAAATGTAAAAAATCTTTTGGAGTTTCATTTTTCTGTCGCGTGCTATAGCTCGAAACCTACGAGTTTCTCGACCTATGTTTATATGGTATTTTTCTTTACTTTTCTCAAAAATACCCTGCTATTTATGAAATATTTATGCATCACCCTGTATAATACATAAATAATACATATTACATAATATAATATATTATTATTATACATAATATATACGCTGTGGCTATTTAGCCATTACTGGTCAGATAACCTTCCAAGCTATTTGACCAGCACTAGCTAAATAGCCACAAAGTAATATACCGGGTGTACATAAAGTCAGGATCTATTTTTGTGAAGCACTTGGAAATTATATGGAATTCAATCATAAAATGATAAAGTGGTAACATTTATTAAATAATTAAGAGTAGGATTCGACGTGACGCCCATCAGTATCCCTGCACAGCTCAAATCGTTCCGCAGCATTTCTAAACACATTCTGGAGCATTTGCGGGGTTATGTTATCTGCAGCAGTTCGTATACGTAAGTTTTCAAGACTCGTAATCTTCGTCTGATAGACGTGCGATTTGATAAAGCCCCATGCAAAGAAATCTAAAGGGGTTAAATCTGGTGATCTCGCTGGCCAAGGTCTGTTGCTTCCGCGTCCGATCCAGCGATTTGGAAAACGTCCATTTAGATAATCCTGAACAATTTTGGCATAGTGACAAGGAGCACCATCATGTTGATAGACGACGGTACTAATCCTATCCCGTCGTCTATCAACATGATGGTGCTCCTTGTCACTATGCCAAAATTGTTCAGGATTATCTAAATGGACGTTTTCCAAATCGCTGGATCGGACGCGGAAGCAACAGACCTTGGCCAGCGAGATCACCAGATTTAACCCCTTTAGATTTCTTTGCATGGGGCTTTATCAAATCGCACGTCTATCAGACGAAGATTACGAGTCTTGAAAACTTACGTATACGAACTGCTGCAGATAACATAACCCCGCAAATGCTCCAGAATGTGTTTAGAAATGCTGCGGAACGATTTGAGCTGTGCAGGGATACTGATGGGCGTCACGTCGAATCCTACTCTTAATTATTTAATAAATGTTACCACTATCATTTTATGATTGAATTCCATATAATTTCCAAGTGCTTCACAAAAATAGATCCTGACTTTATGTACACCCTGTATAATACACTGTGCAGCATATGCCGTATTAACTAAGTGAAAACGTAAAATTACAACATTATCCCACGAACTTCATACTATCATATACAGACAAATTCCTTAACCTTAATTTCATTATCTTGGCTGGTGACAAAAGAAATTGACGTGTGTGTGTGTAAGTTTATGATGATGATGACGACGCAAACCTAACAGGTGACTCTCTCTACCTTCAGGTGGCTCACAATAAATCATAAATCATATTTTCCCCAGTAAAATACCAACTGATTTTCGTTTTTCTTTCAGACCCATTTGAAACGTGTGGTAGCAGCAACTATACGATTGAAAGACGTACATCGGCTAGTACCTAGACATATGAGCGACCACGTAATAGCAAAACTACTGAAAATATTCGTGCAGACTTCTAGGACAGATTAACTCTTGCAGTTCCTCTTTAGAGATTTTTCGATGGCTTTGCCATTACGTGGTCGCTCATGGACCCAGGTACTAGCCAATACGTGTTGTTCAATCGTATAGTTGCTGCTGTCACACATTTCAAATGGGTCTGAAAGAAAAAAAAATCAGTTAGAATTTTACTGGGGTGACAAGACATTGTGGACACCCTGTAGATATGGGGCCTTAATACAACTCGCATTACGACACGCTACTAAGCTCAATGTGAACAATAAGCAATCCGTAAAATATAGTTTAAAACTCATCGAGCAGTAAAACATTAAACACAAAATAAACCTAATTTTAGCCCAGTCATACAGTTAAAGTATAAGGAAATAAACGCAAAGCATAAATATATAGGTTCCTACAGGGTGATCTAAAACTCATGATCAGATTGGCTTTGTTCTAACTTAGCTCGTACTTAGCAAACTCGCGTGTCAGTGAATATGATTAAGTCCATACGGAAACTATGGATCTTTTAAACTATTTCCCCCCAACATACTCTTTTCAACAATTACCACCCCAATGTTGATCTTTTCAACTATATCCCCCCCAAAGTTTAAACTCTGCAAATTAACCAAAATAAGATAAGAAAATAACATTTATTATTTATTGCAAACATAGGATCACCTGAAGATCAGGGCCCCCAGCCTTCTTTAGTTAGCTTTATAAGGCTAACTAACGAAAATATCACCTGACCTGACCTAACGACTGGTAGGTTAGGTCGTGATATTTTCGTTAGTTAGCCTTATAAAGCTAACTAGAGAAAGCTGGGGGCCCTGATCTTCAGGTGATCCCAAACATATAATAAATAGAGAACCATTATTTACATTGGATAAAATTTGAATGCCCGGTTAGGTCAACTGTACGCCCTTGACAATTGGTTAGGTTAAGTAGTGATATTTTCGTTAAAACGCGGGATATTTTTGCTACCCGCACGAAGGGTAACAAAAATAACTGATTGCCCGGTTAGGTTAACTGGATAATCTCTAGGAGCGCTCCATTTTTCAATATTAAACACACACACATAAAACATATACCATTTGAAAGCTCACATTTTTCCGAGTCTAAAAATGTAGTAATCCAAAAGTATCAATAGCAAATAAAAAGTAGAGATTTAATTAATTGTTTGACGCGTGACGTCATTAACTACATAATAAAGGTTTGCTAAGTTATAAATCTTCGGTCTGTGTTGTAAGATGGTATTTTTGGTAATTGTTACGCTAACTTAACCTAACATGAATATATTACTATCATTTGTATAATTTAGGTCTCGGGGGTACGGGGGCGGAGCACCCTTAAAGATCACGCATCACAAATTGATCGGTATAGGGTTTTATATTTAAACCTAGTTACTTTTTATTTGCTATTGATATTTTTGGATTACTACATTTTCACTCAGAAAAATGTGAGCTTCCAAATGGTAAATGTTTTAAGAGTATGTTTAATATTGAAAAATGGAGCGCTCCTAGAGACTTACTGGTTAACTGAATGCCCGGTTACGTCAACTGTGCGCCCTTGACGATTGGTTAAGTTTAGTAGTGATATTTTCGTTAAAACTAACGAAAATATCACGACTAAGCCTAACCAATCGTCAAGGGCGTACAGTTGACGTAACCCGGCATTCAAATTTTATCCTATGTAAATAATGGTTCTCTACAAACCGGAAATACGATAGAATATAAATAGAATTTTCAAGATATGTATCTTATATACATATCTTAAAAATTCTATTATGTAAATAAAACATGTTAAATTATCTCCCCCTAATATTGACCTTTTAAACTATGTTCCGCCCTCTCTGAAGGTGGAGGGGGGGGGGGGGGGGGGGGGGGAATAGTTTAAAAGATCCGAAACTATTGGTGTGAGGTAAGTATTTCTTAAAGAATCATATCGTAAAAAATAGTAAACTAAATAATTTAACGCGACAGTGACTTTCGTACTACCCTGTACATAAAATATATAAACAAATACTCCTCGCGTGCAAAAAGCAACTTACTTGACCGTAACTCGAGAACGAAATCTTTGAATATCATTCCAAGCGCTCTTTATACATTCTTCACCATCAGTTGCTCCTCTTCTTGCCGCATTGAATTCCCGTCCAGTGAAGCAAAATAGAAAGGATTCCACGGAAGATTTGATTTCAGACACTCAAATAGTTTTTCTCTGACACTCGGTAAATATGTTTCGCGCGACACCGCGTTTTCAAACCTATCCACGATGGATTAAAGAAATAATTCGAAATATTTCATTTAAAATTTTCATTCTTCCCAATAAATATTAGTAACTCACGAACACTCACGCGCGTCAAGGGACGAGTCAAACTGATTTCATTAGTTTCAATTAGCTGGTCGGTTGATTGGTTGTTTCGTCTGAGTATTAGTCTCCGGCCACGGAGGATCAATGAGAGGAAGAGGAAAATTAAAAAAAATTGCAACGATACGATCAAGGTACAAAAAATATAAACAGCGATTTTCATCCGCTGTTTATTGTATCAACTTGCTAGAACTCTCTCTCTCTCTCTCTCTCTCTCTCTCTCTCTCTCTCTCTGGCAGGGAGAGAGCGGAGGGTGGGGAGAGAGCCTTCTACTTTACTATCCAGTTTTCTACTACTGCTAGGATAGTTGAAAGAAAAATAAACTTTTACAAAATTTTCCCTGGCTCCCGTTGCCATTGGTACCTCCTCGGTATGGGCCGCAAGGCCTTTTGAGGTACTTCTTTTCCTTGTAACTCCTTGTAACTCTCTCTCTCTCTCCTTTTGAGGGTTATCAGCCGCCAGCCAAAATGTAATCTTGTTTTAAATAACTTTGTTCCTTCATTTTACCCAGTTTTCTCTTTAGTTTATAAGTATTTTAGCACTATTTCTTAAAAGCAGTGTGTGTGTGTGTGTGTGTGTGTGTAATAAATTTCAGTGAAATAAATTAATGATGCAAATTCACAAGGAAAAGGAATAATGATAATAATGATAATAATAATAATAATAATAATAATATTCTTATCTGAATCTGCCGTTGGGAAGCATGACAGCTTTTCAGGCAAAAGTCTTTGATATTCATTTCTATTTTTACATTGAAAAATGTCAAATATAAAATAGAATTTGTGGAAAATAAAATAATGTTGAATTTAGTTAACTATGTCATTACAAACGAAAATTGAAATAATCTTTGAAATAATAGAAAATGATAATAGGAATAATAATAATTAATAATAATAGAAATAATAGAAAAGAAAAATGGTGAACAATACAAATTATGAGACAACCTTAAAGTTACAAAAATACAGATGAGTGAGAAATTATAACTATAGCGTAATATACTAGAAATTTTTAACATCTAATTTATATGGTTTATGATTGCACCAATTTAAGATTGTCAATTTTGCATATATAAAAGGTGATTTTCATTGTTTAATAATATTTACAAATTTCAATATATATATATATATATATATATATATATATATATATATACACACACACACATTAGTAGGAGTTTATAAAGTTTCTTTAGTAAGTTGCGAAATGATATTAGTGATGGTGCTTGTCTGATGTTTATGGAGAGAGCATGTCCTGCAATTTGCATGGAAAAATTTGGTTTATGTATGAAATCATTGGGAAGCCTTTCATTATGATTATGGTTGATCTAATGGGGTAATCGCCCTGTGAATGGGCGAAGTATAGTTTCTATTATTAGCAACTTTGTACATACTGATACCGACATTAAGTTTATACAGGTCATTTAATTTTAGAATATTTAAGTTTCTGAACATTGAAGAGGTATGAGATCGTCTGGTATCATTGTTTGAGAGATGTCGTAAACATTTTTATGGATCACTTCTAGAGGATACAGTATATAATTCTTTGTACTACCCATGCTGTGATGCCATACTGCGAGTATAGATGGATAAATTAGTAATACAGTGTGAGGAGGGCATTTTGGGGAATTGTTTTCTTGAGTTTAAACATTATGTAGAGAAATCTAGATTTTTTTATTTGATATGTTGTGTGTGGCTTTTGAAATTTAATTTTTCATCTAACTTGATGCCAAGAACTTTAACTTCGGTTCATTTACTTTTACAAGAGGAGTGTTTCCAATCATTAATGGTGTATACACGATTGCAGTCTTTTTAGTTACGATCATATATGATAATTTTGCCAAGTTTAGTAAAAGCTTATTTGCACACATCCATTTATAGACATGATTTAATTGCCTGTTCACTTCGTTCATTAGGTAATTGATATCGTGCTGTGCAGAAGTGAGTGTTGTATCATCTGCATATTGAATACAATCTAATGTTGTTGAGCGATAAAAATCATTTACGTGCATTAAGAAGAGAAAGGGTGCAAGGATTGATCCTTGTGGAACTCCACTTTCCAATATAGCATATTCTGATAAAATATCATTTACTTTAACATACTGGTGACTATTAGAGAGATATAATTTAAATCAATTTAGCATATTTCCCTTTATGCCATATGTGTTTAATCTGTCTAGTAAGATATCATGTGAGAGCGTATCAAAGGCTTTTGACAGGTCAAGGAAAACTAAGATTGTGTTTTTTGTAGATTAGGTTTTTATAGATATTTTCTAATATGTAGCATGTTAATGGCGCCTTCTGTGGTGTGGCCTTCTCTAAACCCAAATTGTGTTTTCGTTGGGATGTCGTATTTAGCTAAGAATTTGATTAGTCTATTGTATACGATTCTTTCAAACACTTTACTTAAGAGTTGGTAAGACGGAGATTGGTCGTTAATTGGATAGAGAATCAGGGCCGCCTGATTTGAATACTGGACAAATCCTGGCTATCTTCAGGTGATCAGGGAATACACCTTGTACTATTGACTCATTCATAAGTCTTGCGAGTGGGGTTCTTATATCATCTAATATTAGTTTATATATCATATTTTCACTGGAATTAAATTGATATTAGCACTTTTATTTTTTTATTTTTTGATGTAGTTGATGTTTCGTTTGGCAGAATTGGTTCAAAGAAGAAAGTATTTGGTGTGGGTTGTGGCATATATTGTTCGTAGTGACTGTCTGATTCTTGAATGGCAGCTGCCGTATTGCTTCCTATTTTCGAAAAGAAATTGTTTAACAAATTGGCCATGTCTTTGGGATTACTGTAGGAAATTCCATCCTGAGTTAACGAAGTTGAGGGAATTTGTCTTTTCTTTTTTGGCGTTAACTTGAATCTTTAAAGTATCCCATAATCCTTTAGGATTAGATTTTTTTCGATAATTTTAGAACAAGAATGCTACGCTTTTGTGGTTTTTATGAGCGAATTTCCAGGTCCTTTTGTGTATTGAACAGTACACCTTGTCAGAGAATGAATTCAATAGTACACCCTGACGAGGTGTACTGTCATATATATATATATATATATATATATATATATATATATATATATATATATATATACAGGGTGAGTCAAAATTCTCCATACATAGGCAAAATGGTCATGATAAATAAATGATTATTTATTTTTTATTTTTTTGCAGGTGATGTGCTGAGATGCCTTTGTCCCAAGAAGAGCGTATAGAGATCATTCTTCTGGCAGGATCAGGAAGCTGTCGCAAGGTTGCCGAGGATTTTAACAGGAGACACGCCCCCGGCACGCACATCACACACGACACCGTTGCCAAACTCATTGAGAAGTTCAAGAAGACTGGAAGTGTTGCAGACCAACCGAGAAGTGGCCGTCCACGAACAGCCACCGATGAAGGCACAGCGACCATGGTGCTGGCAGCGTTCGCAAAGAGTCCCCAAAAAAGCACTCGACGGATGTCTGCAGAATGCGGTGTCAGCCAAAGGAGTATCGTCCGCATTATGAAAGAGCACAGATGGCATCCATACAAAATGCAAATGTTGCAGTATCTTAGCGAAGACGACCCGGACAGGCAGCTGGAATTCTGTGAATGGGCAAGAACAAAAGTGGACGAAGACAGAGTTCTCGGCTGGCATCCTGTTTTCAGATGAAGCCAACTTATGTTCATGGAGAGGTTAATCGTCAAAACCTACGTTATTGGAGTGATGACAACCGCACTGGATGAGTCCCTCAAAGACGCAAGGCGCTGAAAAAGTGATGGTGTGGTACGGGATATGGGGCAACACAATTGTTGGCCCTTTTTTCATTGACACCAATCTGAATGCCGAAATGTATCTAAACATGTTGCAAGACACAGTCATGCCGCCCTGCTGAACGATGACGGGGATTTCCAGCGTACTTTCAGCAAGACGGTATCTGCGTGCGCCAGTGGCTGTATCAGCAGTTTCCGGGTCACTGGATTGGCCGCCGTGGTCCCGTGGAGTGGCCTCCGAGGTCCCCAGACCTCACCCCCCTTGATTTTTACTTGTGGGGGCACTTGAAGGCCATGGTGTACCAGGTGAAAATACAAGACACGGACCACCTAAAGGAACGCATTCGTGATGCGTGTGCACGCATAACACCAGACGTGTTAACGCGCGTTTGCCATGACTGGGAGGAACGCATCCGTATGTGCATTCAGTGTAATGGTGCCCACATAGAGCATATTTTGTGACTTACAAGTGATTGCATAATAAAGTGACCATTTTGCCTATGTATGAAGAGTTTTGACTCACCCTGTATATAACTTTTACATCTGTTAAAATCAAGTAATTACAATGAAACTATTGTATAAAGTTCCATTTCCGTTTGTATCTGAATCTTGTGATAATTCCAAGATGGAGCAACAAGCGTGTATAACTTTCGTCAAAATAAACAATTATTCGAGGGGAACTGACCGCGGAAACAGAGTTAAAAGAAGCGTTGAAAATGTTTGTTCATCGTTGTTTGATGAAAGGGAATTTGATTTAATAGTACTTTAATACAGTTGTTTAACGTAACCTGCGCTCGACTTCTTTTTTTTCTTTAACTTTTTTTGTTGGTGGTGGTACGAAATAGTTTGCAAAAAAAATTTAATTCACCTGTGAAGACCGAGAACGTGACTCGCTCTGCTTATTATATTTATTTATTTATTATCACAAAATATATTGCGTTTCAGATTTCTGCAATTGATGACGCAGAATTATTATAAATAACATCCGCTGGCTCAATAATATACAGGGTTTTTTTTTTCGGAGGGGGGGGGGGGAGTGGGCTACATCGTGCGCACACTACCACACCGCGTCTCGTTAGATCAGCGAAGTTAAGCTGGGCGGTCATTCAATTAATCTAACCTAATCTTACCCAACATCAAAGCTGGGACAAAGAGACAATGAAAATGGGAGTCGTACGCACGAAGTGCACTCAAATAAACCTTTTCTTTTTTTTTAGCCAAACAATAAATGCTAAAAGCATAAATAAAAATACGTTATGAAGTCACTGCGTCATAAGAACAGGTTTCATATATCATAAAAGGATTACATCAACTTCATTCAAACATTTAAAAATAATTTAAAATATTAATTTGTAAAAGTTATTTCATTCAAAATTATACAACGTTCTCTCTCTCTCTCTCTCTCTCTCTCTCTCTCTCTCTCTCTCTCTCTCTCTCTCTCTCTCTCTCTCTCTCTCTCTCTCTCTCTCTCTCTCTCTCTTGCGAGCTACGGGCGCTCTTAGCATCAGAATACCAGGATATCGTTGCTATCACCGAGTCCTGGATTCATACTGATCGTAGGTACTACGTTGGGGAGTTCGAAATTGCTGGGTATAGAATGTTTCGCAAAGACCGCACCCGTGGGAGGGGGGAGGGGTACTAATATACGTCAGGACACGTTGAGTCCAGTTGACTGCCAATTCCGATTGGAACGGGAGCTGCTTGGCGTCGATCTGAACGTGGGAGGGACGAACTATAGGTTAATCTTGGTGTACAGACCTCCGCATCTCCTCCTCGAGGAGGATACAGACCTGTACACCGAACTCCGTAACCTGCTAGGGGATAGGGTGTGTGTAGTTTTAGGAGACTTCAACTGTCGCGGCATAAAGTGGAAAGACAGGACTGCTGATGCTGAAGGGAGGAGGCTACTTGACTTTGCTGATGAGAACTTCCTCACTCAGTGGGTCAATGAGCCTACACGAGGCGAAAGCGTTCTAGACTTAGTATTCACGACCGAAGACAACCTCGTCACTGGCCTCACCGTTGACGAATTGTTGGGCGTGAGTGATCACTGTCTAATTCGGTTCCGTGACTGCGTCCCTCGGGTGAAGAGGTTAGAGGTCGGCGGCGATGTTGAGGGAGTGTGGAGGGCATTCCGGGACGAGTTTATGTTGCTGCAGTCTGCTGCCATACCCTCAAAACCGGTCACCCCTGCTTCAACGCAGCCTAAGTGGTTCAGTCGTGACATCGCTTCGGCTATCCGAAATAGGAAAGTAGCGTATAGGAGGGTGAAGGCCAATCGTTCCCATGAGAGCACTGAAGCGTATGTCCGTCTGTGTAGGGAAGTGAAGGCGAAGGTTAGGCTAGCGAAACGTAACGAAGAACTACGGGTGGCAAGCCTCTGCAAGGGGAACCCTAAGGAGTTCTTCAGTTATGTTAATAGTAGAAAGCCCACTAGAAGCATGATAGGTCCGTTAAAGGACCGAAGCGGCGTTCTGGGGACCTCCGACGCGGACATCGCTAATGTGCTTAATGAGTACTTTGCGGGAGTGTTCACCAGGGAGGACACCCGCGTCATCCCCGAGCCAGGCGTGAGGCACGAAGGTGCTGGCCTGGATAGTGTTCGATGTACCGCGACAGTCGTTGCCGAGAGAATAGACAAACTGAGCGCGTTTAAGGCTCCTGGGCCAGACCAGTTTTTCCACAGAGTGTTGCGGGAAGTGCACGACCAAGTGGCTCCCTACCTGGCTACAGTCTTCAACAAATCGATGGAGAGGGGCCAGGTGCCTGGTGAATGGAGAGAAGCCAACGTGACCCCTATCTTTAAGAAAGGGGGTCACGAAAGTCCAGGAACTATCGTCCCATTAGTCTCACTTCAGTTGTAGGTAAATTATTAGAGGGGATAATAGCGGATACGATCGTTGACCATTTGGATTCTTACAAGCTGTTTGGGACTCCAACATGGGTTTTAGGCGGCATAGGTCGTGTCTCACCAACCTGCTCGAGTTTTTCCACGTCATGTGGAGTGAGTACAATAAGAGTAGGGCGATTGATATACTTTATCTCGACTTTCAGAAAGCCTTTGATAATGGTACCTCACCGCCGGCTAATGGCCAAAGTCCGCGCGCTGGTATCGATGGGGAACTAGGTAGCTGATTGGAACTGGCTGAAGAATAGGCGGTAGAGGGTTGTAATTAAAGGGCTAGTTCGGGTTGGGCCTCGGTGACTAGCGGGGTTCCTCAGGGTTCCGTTTTTGGGCCACTGTTGTTTATCATTTACATAAATGAT
>JAJOZX010012593.1:27500-93295 GCA_023014485.1 Bathynomus jamesi
AATCTGTGCGGCAAGCGAGTCGTGAGGTAGGAATTTCAGAATCGTCTGTCCAACGCATTTTGAAGCGCTGTCAATGGAAAAGTTACATTCCAAGATTAGTCCATGCTATTAATGAAGATGATCCGGACCGAAGAGTGGAGTATTGCGAGTGGTACTTGGCACGATGTGGATGTGGATTGGACGAAGGGGTTTCGTAGAATACCCTCCGCGTTCACCAGACCTCACACCACTAGACTTTTTTTTATGGGGATACTTAAAAGACAAAGTCTACGCTATAAAACCTGCAACAGTCGCTGAATTGAGAGCAGCCATTGAACGAGAATGCACACAAATACAAACGAAATGTTTCGTGATGTTTGCGATTCCATTGCTTCGCGTTATCAGCAGTGCCTGGACCAGAACGGACGTCAGTTTGAAAACAGGCGTTGACAAAACAATTAAATAATTCTGTAGATTCTATTACATTTTGAAAATGAAATGTATTTTAATAAACACTGCCTTTATAATTATTTAAAGTGTGTATACATTTTTTTGGGACGCCCTGTATATATGTAAAAAATGAACAATGAATAATCAATATTCATTTTTACATAAGAACCAAAATCGCTTAACGCGAGTTTGGATAATAATTTTACTTGTAGCTTCCTATTTTTGTTCGTGTCACAACCCTACGATCTACCATATCTATGGTTTAGTCGTATCCATTTTTCATTTGTTATAGAAGTTATTAATTAATTATGATTGTCTTGCATCTCACCCTCGTCCCTAGATTATGCATACACATTGCATATAACAGGATTGGAACCCGTAGTTGTACTTCTTAGTCATTAATACCCACTCTTTGTCTCTAATTCGTTCTTGTAAATCTTCCTAATAATGATTTGTATTATACATACAAATTCAATAACTATGACGTCATAAAGTAACTTAATTCTCTTCACGTTTTCCATACCTTGAACACTGAATCACGTGTTTAGTATTTGGACATCTTCCGTATTGAATGTATGGTAAATTCTTTAATAATAATAATAATAATAATAATAATAATAATAATAAAAAGAAAAAAACTTCATTCTCTATACATCATTATTTATGTTGTTTCCTACCTATTGTCTACTGATACCTATCAACCTATCAGTCCATATTTTACGCGTCTCTATATTACGCACACAACCTATTGTATTACGTACATGTGCGTTCACCCCTCACAAGACATTCATTAGGCTTACAGTAGTTGAGTGGTCGAATTCGCGAATCACAGCAAAAGCGAACGTTTCTAAGATAAACAACATCTTTCGCTCTGATCCAAATTTATAACATATTATAATGTAATATAACATATTATGTTGTATATAAATTATCTTGTCATGTCTCATGTACTTGTGTTGTACTAATAACCATATATAATAACTATATATAATAACCATATATAATCTAACCATATAATCTAACCATATATTATAACCATATATAAATATATAAAAACACTGTAAGAATGGTAAACGACGTAATGTACTTCAATGAAACTATAATTGAATGTAATGACTTTATATATAATGTAAGAATGTACTTTAATAGAACTGTAAGGGACAATCATAAGCGAATGGGAAGTAATCCATAATCGCAATCATAATTGTAATAAACCCAAACGAAAATGTACTCAGTCGCGTACTTCAATTGTGCTTATGTACTACTATGAAATGATATCGCCTTCAGAAATGAAGATTTGGCAAAAAAAAAAGATGTTTTTATTTTTATTTATTTTATTTTTTTTTATTTGGAATCTTTCAAAACATCTGATCGTGTTTAAAAGGGGGAAACTTAACCTCCAACTGCCATCCCCCAACATTCAGGCATATATTATACATGTATTTGTAAAATGAAGGACACTTCATTACGGCTCTCTGCTTTGGTCACTGCTAAGACTCCCTTGTTAGCAGCTTCGCTGCGGGGAGGGGGCAGAGGCCCCTTGCCTCCTTAACTTTTTTTAGATTCCGGCCTGAGCCATGGTCGAAAGATGTCGAACCTCTACCCCTGTAAAATTCAGACCACTACCTGTAAATTTTTAAGAAAATTACAGTAAGAGAAACTTTTTATTTTCCCCTTCGAGCCGTGCTCTCTTCAGAAGAACTTAGTAAAGTCGATAATTTTAGTACCAAGAGAAAGTATCAGAGTATTATAGAAAGAAGAATTAACAGAGTGTCGACCCCATAAAGCGAGAGAAAAGAATTAGAAAGTTATAGAAGAAAAGTATCATAGAAGAAATATCCGTTGCTTGCCTCCTAACCAGAACCCCCCGTCGAATCCGAACCGACTCAGGGCCATAGACGGAGGGGTTAACATATATATATATATATATACACAATTATATTAAATAACGTTCTGAAGAGTGCGGAATGGAAAACTATTATTCTCGTCATGCCTGAACTAATAAGGTGATGTTATTGTGTGTGTGTGTGTGTGTATATATATATATATATATATATATATATATACTCATTATTTTATATATATATATATATATACTCATTAAAAACAAAATTTAAAAGACGGGATGATCTATTTGAAAACACCTGTTCTACCAGCGGGGTTTTAACATGGCGCCAGTTTGACAGAAAGCGCTAGATAATATCGATTTTAAAATCCCAATAAATAAACTCGGATCTTCTCTTCGATGAAATTTTATTTCTATTCTCTCGACACCAAACTTTGGGGGTTAATGCGGCGGTCCCCACTCTTTTAATTTTTTTTTAAATTAATTTACTTGATTGTAAAAGCCGATATATATAAAGGGTGTCAGGAAATGATTGCCCCCCCCTGTACAGAAGAAACTGAAAGGAATAGAAAAAACAGACAAAACCACGCGAAAGAGCGTTTAATTTTGAATAAAAACCACTTGTTTTAATATCGGGTGTTGCCCCCATTTGCAGCTCTGACGGCCATTAATCGACGGGGGTATGATCCCAGAAGTGTCTCAAAGAGATCGGTATCATGACTCATTTCTTCAAGGACTTCGTTGATCTTTGCAGTCATAATTTCTGTTGAATACCGATTCTGAATGGGTTGTTCCAGCATTAAGGACTCCACCCGATCCTTCATGATGGATCCGACATGTTCACAGACATTAAGATCGGGAGAATTGCCAGGCCATTCATTATTTCCGAAAAAATCAATGTTATTGTCCTTAAGCAGTTGTTGAGTCGCAAGTGCTTTCATACAGGGGGCTTTGTCGTGAAGAAAGGTTGCCTGTTCAACATCCAAACACACTCGGGGTCTTTCAAAAACGGAATTACATGTTGGGCTAAAATTACATTTCGAAAATAAGGCCCATCCCAACTGGTTCCTCTTGGTTTGATAACCCAGATGAGCTTCCGAATAGAGAACATAATGAAAACACCCACACATGCTGGATTTTTTACTATTTCTCGATACTTCTGGTCGTCTGGGACTTCATCAGGAGTTGTTGCCCAAACCCGATCATTCTGAAAATTTGGTTTTCTGGAGACATAAACGAAGAATTCATCGCTGACAACCAAGTGAAGGAAATCGTCTTCCGTCCATTCCTCAAGATAATCACAAAACCATAGCCGATCTTCAATATTAAGATCACTCTTCCGTGGCTTAGCTATTTCATGCCAAGCACTCAAGCCTTGGCGAACTCGAAATTGATGCACAAGTTGCCGATTGACTATCTTACCACGACGGATAAGTATCTCTTTCGCTACCTCAGAGCAGCTCTTCTTTCGGCGCCGTGATGCAGCAAGCACAATGTCTTTCGATTCTTGAGATAATTTCTCCGGTCTTCCTCCTCGAAATTCTGTTTCACAATCTTCAGGATTCTTATTCCAATTCCTTTTGACAAAGTCTTCTGATCTTTTTAATCTCTCAGCCACCCAGTGTCGAGTTATGAAAGTTGCACCAGCTTCCTTTGCTTCACGAAATGTGACAGCTCGAATGCGGTCAAGAACTCGCTTTTTCTCTGAATCGTTCAAAATAGATGATGCCATGGTTTCTGTGGGGAAAAAAATGGTAAGAATTAAAATCACAGGAATAGAATATAATGGTTTTTATTCAGATTTTAACGCTCTTTCAAGTGGTCTCGCCGGTTTTTATTTATCTCTTCTAGTTTTTGCTCTACAGGGGGGGGCAATCATTTCCTGACACCCCGTATATATATATATTGTCAAAGATGAGACAATAAAGCAGAAGTTTAACATCTGTTATTTTTCCCTTAAATACACTTCGATATACGTTCTGAAAAGTGCGGAATGGAAAACTGTATTATTCTCGTTATGCGTGAACTAATAAGGTGATGTATATATATATATATATATATATATATATATATATATATATATATATATATATTAAAGATTTATCCATCAAAAAAATACAATTTAAAACACGGGATGACCTATTTGAAAACACCTGTTTGACGGAAGGCGCTAGATAATATCGGAATTAAAATCTTAAAACGCATATCTTAAGCTTGTTCACGGAATTTTATTTCTATTCCCCCATAAACTTTAAACCGATGCGACCTGCCCAGATTTCCAATTTTAATTTCCAATGTCGCTAATTCCCTCATATATATTTGTCACACATAAAGGCCATAAAACAGACGTTCTCGCTACACCATAAACTTTGATGGGCTAATGCGTCTCTCTCTCTCATCTCTCCATCTCAACGATTCTGGAAGAAATCTATGGAGTGGGTAAGATATATTTGACACGCCCCAGAATTTACAGATCGGCCAATTACAGTACAGTGGGCAGCGCATGAGATCGGCCCATGACCTCTGGTTGGCGGGTGGTCGTGCTTACACGTCTTTCCCGACCCAAATTTCAACGACGGCCAATAGGAAACTCGCGATTTGGGTATTGTGGATGTTTACAATTAGACCCTCCGTCTATAAAAGGGAACATTTTCATATGGAATCCACAACAGCCGTATTTATGAAAGACTGAGCACAGATATCGCCATGATCCAATCACAGCAGCTTTACATCTCCCTGGAATTGTTTGAAGATGGAGATTTCTATGCAGGGACTACGCTCCACCTTTTCGGAGCAACTGATCGGAACACCCTACTTTCAACGCAAACTATTGCAGAAATTTGTGATGGGGAGAGAATTTACCGTTGATGACGACATTGAAATGTAAGTAATTATTTTAATTTGTAATTCGGGCTATATACATCGTTTTGTTGGTTTACGTCGTCGTCGTCGGCCTAGGCAAGCTACGGCTTGGGACCGTAGCGCATCTATCCGGTATAGGTTAACCTGGATGATGTAGCCATAAGCACTGCCGCTAGTTAAGTGCCAACCAGTGATTATCTCACTAGCCGTATTGAGTCCGTTAGGCGAAACTGCGACAGTACCAAAGGTGGAAAATATAACCCTTGGTTTTCTATTATTTATTTGTAAAATGGACATGGTATTAGATTAAAATAAATATTTGAATATAAATAATTAACTGACAATTGTGATATATAATTAATTATGTTTACATACAATAAAATAATACAATATACATAAAATTAGTATTAATGTGGTTCACAATTGAATTATGATGGTAACTAATTTAAAATGAATTTATAACTATTCCGAAATTCAAGACGGTAAAATTAACATTTATCTTGAAACTAAATAAGAGTATTCACTACACACTCCCCCACCAGAGAGGAAGTTCAAAGAGTTCCGAACGACACAGATTTCCGCTGAACCTTTTTGGTAGCTACTTGTACCTCACTTAAGGTTGATTCCAAAAACGCAGGCTTAAGACGATCGATAGAAACCTTGTCGACCTTGGAACCGCGCTGGATGAGAAATGATTTGCGCGTACGTCGGAGAACTTCATAGGGTCCGTCATATGGACATTGGAGAGGCCGTTTTGGGACAGGTACACGAACGAAAACGTGGGTGCAAGACTGGAGGGCTGGGAAACAAAGATGTTCTGTTGGCTAGTCAATCGAGGGGGAACAGGCTGAAGGGACTACATGTGAGAGGAAAGTGTTTGAGCGAATTCCGTAGGATCACATGACTTATCCCCTGCAGTGAAGTAGCCACCTGGTAGCCGCAGTGTTGTTCCATAGACTAGTTCAGCCGCTGTAGTCTTCAGATCACTCTTAAATGCAGAGAGAATACCAAGCAAACGAGTGGAAGCTTATCCATCCAATGGGAGTCTTCGTGACACATAAGGGATGACTTCAGCTGGCGATGGAAGCGTTCGACGAGGCCGTTAGCTTGCGGATGATACGCACAGGTATGCGCATGTACTGTACCCAACAAGCTGGTAAACTTCTTCCAAAGCGAAGACTCAAATTGGCGACCTTGGTCAGTGATGACTTTTGTCGGCAATCCAAATCTTGATACCTATCCATGAAGAAAGGCTCTTGCAAACAGTGTCCGCTTGGATATCAGGAAGTGGGATGGCTTCAGGCCACTGGAAAAGTGGTCGAGACAGGTGAGCAGATAACGTTGGCCTTGAATCACTGGAAGAGGGCCAACAATGTCTACATGAATTACCTCAAATCGCTGGGATGGGGCGGAAATGCGTCAAAGGGGGACCTGGTGTGCCTTTGGACTTTGGCACGCTGGCAGGCAAGGCACGTTTTGGTCCAATGTTTGACATCCTTCCGCATCGAGGGCCAAACAAAGCGAGAGGTAACCAGGTGTTGCGAAGCACGGATACCAGGATGGGAGGGGTTATGAAGATCCGTGAAGACTGCTTTTCTGTGACATGGAGGGACATAAGGCGAATAGCAGCTGTTGATACGTCGCAATAGAGGGGCACAGACAATCCTGGCATACTCATTTCTTGAGGGAAGTGAGTGAGTGGAGTCTTCTCTGAGCAGTTCTTGTAGTTCCGTATCCTTATCTGGATCCTGTGCAATAGCATTCCACAGTGTAGAGCTGAGGGTAACAGAAGTAATCTCTATTCTTGAAAGTGCATCCGCTGGAGTGTTCAAGACACCTTTGATGTGGCGGATATCTGTGGTAAATTGCGAGATATAATCGAGTTGCCTGATGACTCTGGGAGAGTGGTTACAGCTGTTTTTATTGAAGACAGTGACCAAAGGTTTGTGGTCGGTAAAAACACAAAACTCTCGGCCTTCAGGAAATGTTGAAAATGCTTCACGTTTAAGTAAATAGCAGAAGTTCACGTCCGAAAGCACTATAACGCGTTTGGGCTGGCTGCAGCTTTTTCGAGTAAAACGCGATGGGTGCTTGTTGACCGTTAATGGTTTGTTCCAACACTCCACCGATCGCAACATCTGATGCATCGACCGTCCAGAGTTAGGGGGGCATCACTGATAGGAAATGACAAAGACAATGCCTATTGATAGCATTTTTGGCATTGTCGAACGCCTGTAAACTATCGCTACACCATACCAATGTCGTTACCTTGCGTTTGTGTGTGATCATAGCGTGTAGAGGAGCAAGAACACTGGCACAGTTTTAATGAACTGTGGTAATAATTTACCAAACCTAGAAACCGACGTAACTCACGCTGATTACTTGGCATAGGGTAATTTTTTATCACTTCACACTTGTCCTGAAGGGGGTAATTCCGTGCTGCGAAATCGTGTGACCAAGAAATTCCAAGGTTGGCTGTGCAAACACACACTTAGATGCATTAATAGTAACACCGTATTGTTCTAAGCGTTGAAAGAGAGTGAAAGATGTACCTTATGTTCCTCTTCCGTTGAGCTGGCCACAAGCAAATCATCGATGTAGGCATAAACAAAGTCTAAGCCTCTGGTGACCTCATCTATAAACCTCTGAAAGGTTTGCGCAGCATTCCGTAGCCCGAACGGCATCTTCACAAATTCGAATAACCCAAATGGTGTACAAACTGCAGTCTTGGGAATATCCGAAGGCTCTACGGGAATGTGGTGGAAAGCCTTAACGAGATCTATTTACTGAAGATAGATTTGCCGTGGAGAAGATAATAAGTCTTGGACATTTGGTACCGGGTATCGGTCCGGGATGGTTGTCGAATTTAAAAACCGGTAATCCCACATGGTCTCCAGTCTCCTGACTTCTTCTGGACCAGGTGTAGGGGAGAGGACCAACTGCTTTTGGAAGGTCTTATTATCCCAAGATCTATCATAAGCTGGAATTCCGATTTGGCAGCTTTCAGTTTGTCCGGGGCAAGACGTCTGGTTTTGCAAAACACAGGGGGACCTTTTGTTGTAATGTGATGGGTAATGGTGTGCTTAATGTATCACCCATCTGCATCGGTTGAAGAATTCCTGGATATCGCTGGAAAAGGCACTGGTACATGGAATTAGGGGAACGAGGGAAAGTGCAGAGTTCGAGGCGTCCGGAAGGGCAACCTGTTTGGCAAGAACAGAAAGCAGTGTGGCCTGGTCGCATAAGCGTCGCTTGTCAAGATCACCAGGAGTTTTGAAATGCTGGAGGAAATCAGCGCCGATTATGGGATGCCGCACTTGAGCACAGATGAAAATCCACTTGAAGGATCGGTGAAGGCCCAAGTTTAGTTCACGCGACTGAGTACCGTACGTGGGTATGCGTGAACCGTTAGCAGCGTATAGAGGCGGAGATTCCGAGTGCGTATACCAGATTTTTGAGGGAATACACTGACTGACGCTCCGGTATCAACCAAGAAATTGACACCAGAGTTCCTGTCCTTTATGAATAACAGGTTGGCAGTGCGAGTACTAGACGCCATTAGGACTCGCTGCTGGGGTTTTCCGACGAAAAATTGCAGGGGAGATGCACTTCCTAGCCTTCTTTCCAAATTTGGAGTGGTAGAAGCAGATCTTCCCGGAACTCGAACGATGCCTCTTCGTAAATCTTGACGAGAATGGCTTCTTTGCCGTTGATTTTGTAGCAGAGAACAAAACGTGGTTGAGTTGTTGACTTAACTCTTCCACTTTCAACTCCAGTTCCGATTGTGTGTTCACGTGTTGACCGGAGCTGTGTCAATCTCCACTACTTTGTCGGCAGTTGCTGCTAGTTATCAACTGGAGTAGCAGGATCCATATGGCCAAGACACGCTGAGCTGATGGAGGAAGTTTCTGCAAGAACAACTGTCTAAAGATGTCCTTATCGAGGTTTGTGCGCGTTCGCCTAGAGCGTACTGCATAGCCCTCAGCATTTGAGTGGGCTTACGGTCTCCAAGTTCTTCTTTTGAGATTAACTGATGTAGTTTCTCACGCTCGGAGACAGTGGTGCGGCACAGGATGGCAGACTTCAGATCGTTGTATGGGTCCTCACTCGTGGAAGTAGATACGATGACGTCACGGACTTCAGAGATGATGCTCGCTGGTAGAGAGGACAAAACATGATCGTATTTCGTCCTGCTAGTGGTGATCCTTCCCAAGTTGAATTGTGATTCCACTTGGTGGAACCAAATAAATGGATCACCCGGCCAGAAGACGGGGAGCTTTACGCTCAAGTGGGAGATGGCACCAGCGTCGTCAGGCATCTTCTCCTATGCTTGCTGACGTACAAGCAAGACGACAAGTTCCCAACGAAGGAGTGGAGGTTGAGACGAGCGCAGGCACAGAGCGCACGGGCAGGGGTGAGGGGCAAGGGCACGAGCGACATTACAGTCTGGTCCTAGTCGCTCGGGTGAAGGGGTGGTGGCACGAACGACGTTACAGTCTAGTCCTAGTCGTTCGGGTGAAGGGGTGATGGGCACGAACGACATTACAGTCTAGTCCTAGTCGTTCGGGTAGAAGGGGTAATCCAGCTCCGGGGTCACCAATTGTTGGTTTACGTCGTCGTCGTCGTCGGCCTAGGCAAGCTACGGCTTGGGACCGTAGCGCATCTATCCGGTATAGGTTAACCTGGATGATGTAGCCATAAGCACTGCCGCTAGTTAAGTGCCAACCAGTGATTATCTCACTAGCCGTATTGAGTCCTTAGGCGAAACTGCGACAGTACCAAAGGTGGAAAATATAACCTTTGGTTTTCTATTATTTATTTGTAAAATGGACATGGTATTAGATTAAAACAAATATTTGAATATAAATAATTACTGACAATTGTGATATATAATTAATTATGTTTACATACAATAAAATAATACAATATACATAAAATTAGTATTAATGTGTTCACAATTGAATTATGATGGGTAACTAATTTAAAATGAATTTATAACTATTCCGAAATTCAAGACGGTAAAATTAACATTTATCTTGAAACTAAATAAGAGTATTCACTACAGTTTCATTGAGTGCTAGTGTTAAATAATTTATAAAAATTCGTAATCAAACTAAGTGAAAGGGTATCTGCCCAGGGTCGATACCCGGTGTCGGCAGACGATGCGTTGTACACCCAGCTAATCTTCCTTTTGAGCTGTAAATTAGTGTACTTGTAACGCCTTGCAGCTCTCTCTCTCTCTCTCTCTCCTCTCCTCTCTCTCTCTCCTCTCTCTCTCTATATATATATATATATATATATATATATAATATATATATATATATATATATATATATTCCTTTGTATGTATTTTGGTGAAAAACAATAGGTTTTTAATTATTGTCCATTCTGTGTTTCCTTCGTGGTTATTTCGGCATATATATATATATATATATAATTATATATGTATATATATATATATATATATATATATATAATATATATATATGGGGTGGTTGTAATACATTTCTTGATAACTTAAAAATTTATAGAAAGTTCTACAGGTAGGATTTTAGAATTACTAAAACTTTTAAGAATTGCTTGCGGATCCGGGCTCGAGACCCGGTGCCGGCAGACGAAGCGTAGCACACCCACCTAATCTTCCTTTCTCATAACGTCATTTAGACAGCTGAATCTTATTATACGTTGAATGTATCATTTGAAAGTGAAATTTTTACACGCTTGTACTTAAAAATTTAGAAAGTTCTACAGGTTAGATTTTAGAATTATTAACAACGGGCTCGTTACCCGCTGCCGGCAGATGATGCGTAGCATACCCAACTAATCTTACTTTGAAACCTGTCAGGATATCTGCTTTGTGATTATAATTTGCCAGGCACCCTAATCGGCATTTTCTCTCATTGTAACTCTTTAATTAAACTTCAATTTAATTTAACCTTAAATAAAAGATTCAGTATGAACTGATCATGTTAATTTCTCCTTAAAGGACCGGTGCGGAACTTGATCGTATCATAGCTACTTTTCGCGACAGTTTTGATGAAAAGCAAATAAATGATGACGATTGGAGGTTTTACTGCGCAGCCAGTCCAGTGACCTGAATATCGAGGTCGAGGTATTGGCTCACATCCGGTCCAACTAATGCCAGGTCATCGAGGAACTAATGTAAGTTGTTTTTTTTTTGTGGTTAAAGAACAAAGCACATTGTAAAGGTTAAATTGTTCGACAAATTATTTCTGCGTTACGCCAAGCCCAAGCTCGTCACAGCCACCGGCAATATGGGCCAGATTACTATAAACTCTCGTGCAGAGCGGTAACACCACGTCTGATGAGTAGTCCGTAACCATAGTTCCGCCCAATACAACGCCATTTACGTATAGCGTTATATTCTTAAGGCCGAAATTCTCGATCTTAAAGGCGCTCTTTTATATTTTCCTTCGTCGAAGCGTGATCCTGCATTCCAATTAATATTCTTTTAGGTAGAACTCCCAGGGCACGTTTTCTAGCTGCTTCGAGGCCAATCCGGCTGGCACGTTTATAGCTAGATCTGTACTCTGTTAATTGGGTATTTTACTGTTGCGTGTATTAAATTTTTTCAATTTCTCATATGATATTTCGGCGAACTTAATTTCACTCGCCGTACAAGCAGATATGTTTCCATGATGTGAATCACAACGGGTTTTGCGCCCTCTTCCTGATCAGGTCCTAGATTTATGCAGATCTCAGGATTCGTGCGGTTGAGTTTTAGCTTCATGTCGATGCCGTTCATAAGCAGTTTCTCCTGGAACGTGAAGTCTGTATGAAGACGTCCAAAACATTCGTATATCTTTTTTTTAGAATTTAAAAATTTATCCTTTATACTACTTTCGTCTTTAGTCTGATAATAGCCCTCGGCAGTTAAAAATGTATCCTTCGCTTCATTTGAAAAGTTCAGGACATTTTCCAGATAGGCTCGTAGGTGATAATAACCCATTCCTGCCGAGATGTTAACCTGATTTAAATACACCTCACACTGGCTGAATATGGAGTATAGAAAGTTGGTTTCAGGTTATGCAGAGTAACTATCATCGCAGTCCGTTCCATTAGAATGGGCTATACGCAGTTTAGCGTACATGTGCATGCAGCTTGGATAAAAAAGTATGGGCCTGAGCTGGGTATCACGAATTCTATAGGGGCACTGGGTGAACTAATTGGGTTTAATGAGTTAATTGTAATAAGTCTCTATGCTCAATAGAAACCTGTGTAGGGGACAGGTTCCGATTTACAACATTGTGAGCTACAAGGATGGATGAAACGCGCCATACGAGTCAGAAATAGTGCCACCTCTCTCGACAAGTAGTAATCAGCCTATGATTCGTGAGAGTAGTCATGAGCTAATATCAGTTAAAAAATGATCAGCCATAGGCTTCATTCGCTTAGAACACTTCTTGTTTGATGTCCTTTTACGTTTAGCGCCACGTGATGGTAACCCCTTCTTCCGGACAGCCCTCTTTTCCTTTCCACCACCACGCATTTTCTCTTTGCATCTTGATGATTTCGTCCCGTGTACGTTTTAAATGTGTTTTTAGAGCTTCTTTAGGTTTTAGTTCCACCCATTGTCTTCTACCGCGTTAAAAACCTGATTGTAACGCCTTCCTCCCGAGATATCTAGCACCCCTCTTCAACAATGGGACAGCCGTGCGTAGTATGGTTGAAAAAAATGGAGCCAAGCCCACTCCACGCTGATATCTCACCCCTCGATACTGTGAAAGGCCTTCGGGTCATTATAACTGAATGCTACGAAAGTGTAGCTTCACTGTTAAGCTCCTATCACCGAATGATAAATTTTTTCGCTCAATCGTTCTTATATATATTGAGATATTGGTTAATAGATTAGTCGCAACATTCACATAATGAGGTTTGTCATATGTAATGCTCAAACTCTTCCCTCTATGGTTGAGAATGTGTACAATGCGCAGCAGGCGCGCCTGGGTGTCCCCAACAAATTGATGCCCCACGATATGCTGTAAATATAGCACATGTCTGGGGATGGGTAGCTTTCATCCAGTTTCTCCAATTTCAACTGACACATTAAGCTGGACAAGTCATGTGCCTCGTGAAAAGGTATCTCTTTGGAGGGCTGCACCTATATACCCTCGGCAACAATTGTGAACAGCTCTTTGTCTATAATATTTCTACTAAGCGTTGATTTTAACTTCAACGTTCATGCAGGCGTGTCTATATTTACGACTTCAAAAAGTAAATCGTTTGTCAGGTACGACTTTTCAAGACTTGTTTAACCCCGTCACAATGTCCGTGGCTGTGTCATAATGACCGGTTCCTAGTGTTACATTTGTACTATATTACTGTACCTCACGGAACAGTACTGATCGCATAGTGTTGTCTAAGGTTATGTCTAATTTTTCACTCATAGACTCTTTTAAGGACCAGAAATATGATTTGCTCATTTTCAGGAGTTAAAAATTTGATGGCAAACTGGAATTCACAAACACCAACTTCGTACGAATCACGTTCCAACTCAATGGGCCCATGGAGTTCTGTTACAAAGTTGGCCAGGGTGGTGTTAGGATGTACAGACAGAGAAGAGGACATATAAGTGGTTAGACGCCATGTTGCTTACTATTTAAGCTTCATTATTGCAGCAGCTTTTATAAAGGTGTTGAAGCTTTCTGGGTACCCGAGCCATTTCACCAGGTACATTTTTCTCTTTCCTGAACCTTTACTGCGTAAAGTTTTTTCAATTTTAAACACGCTTTTTCCTAAATTAAATGTCACTTTCTGCAACTCCTCGCGGTAAAAGCCTCCTGCGATTTCTTCCCCATTCAAATCTTCAACGTAATACATCATTATCTCGCCTTTAGGTCTCATAGCACTAACTTTAAAAATCTCACGTGTCCATCCTTGCTCAAATCCCTTCGCGAATTTATTTCCCAAACGTGATAGCCTTACATAATCATTGATTTTGAAACTTGTAGAGTGTGGTGGCGGTGCTCCATCTCTTCTCACCTCTGTGCGCGTACCTCTTTCTAAAACTTCGTTAGGTGTACCAATCGTACGGTGGTGTGAACAGTTGGATTACGATGCCAATGACCCGAGAACGTTTCTATATCTGTATGTGTTTTTATGTGTAAAATAGCGATGCATGCGTTCCTTTATGGTACGTTAAACTCTTTCAGCTAAAGAGGCCTTATGTATAGAATTGCAGTGTAGTAACTGATATTAAACTCTGTCAGCATGTTCTGAAAAGCGCGGCCTATAAATTCTTTCCCCATATCCGTACAAAAATAGCCAGGAACCATGTCTTCTTTCAACATCAACGTTTTGGTAGCTTTAGCAACTGTTTCAGGCGATCTATTTTTCAGAGGAATTAGCCACAAATATCTAGAGAATATATCTATTATGAATAGGATGTAGCGGTATCCGTCATTATACACTGAATATCTTTGCATGTCTGTTAAATCCGCTTGCGAAATAGAGTCAAACGAAGCTGCAACTGTTTCAGGCGATTTATTTTTCAGAGGAATTAGCCACAGATATCTAGAGAATATATCTATTATGAATAGGATGTAGCGGTATCCGTCATTATACACTGAATATCTTTGCATGTCTGTTAAATCCGCTTGCCAAATAGAGTCAATCGAAGCCGCTGTTGTCTTGGCCGTCTTAAATCTTTTTCCCACAGGTTTATGAAGTGTATAAGCATCCTGCTCCCGCAAAAACCTCTCAACATCTTTTTTCCCTACTCCAGCATTGTAAACACCTCTGTACAGTATTAACGCCACCATAGGAGGCGGGGTTAGAAATGTCATAATAGCGTTTTCTTAATATGTTAGCCATTTGCGTATTTTAGAGACACGTGGATAAGGTTGGCCGTTTGTTCTCTTCTTTCTCCTCTTCAGAGATGCTACTGTTGGGGGTGATGGAGTACTCAGTTGTGACACATGCGAAACTTGCTCCAAGTCTTTTAATATTCAGATTACCTACCAATGTTTTGGGGACATTTATTTGTTGTAGTCTTGCTTTAATATGCTTACATCCTGTTGGTGAGGGCCTGTCCCACTTTCTCACCAGATCATGGACAATGTCGAAGACATTGGATCCCTGTACCCTTGTTCCTTCAACAATGACCTCGCCTGTATCGGTCCACTGTATGATGGGGTCCTCACTCAATAGATTATAAAGATTTAATCCTTTATTCCTCAATGTATGTGAGAGACTGCTTCTAATACATGCTCGATGTGTTGCGTTCCGTTATTCTTTGGTTGGTCATCTCTAACGTCGGGCCCAGATCCTATGTCACCATGCTCATCGTTGCTCGCGCTGTGCCTAATAACCAAGGGGAGCTCTGTCAGATTCTTATAATCTTCGTACTCATGAAAAAATTTCTGCAGAGCCTCTTGGTACAAGATCCTTTTCTCATCAGGTGACTTTTCACTGTTTAATAGGGCTAACAACTCGCTTTCTTTTCTTTTAAGCCTACTTTTACGGGGTTCTAGAACCGTGTCTGGAATCTTTGAACTTTGCAATGAAGCATACACCTCGTGCGGAATCACTATCACTTTCTTCATTATATTAATCTAGTCAGTAAAGGTCCCACAACTGAAAATAAGATGGGGAGGAATGATCCCCCTCTTTGTACAATAATTCGCTTTTTCTTCCCCACAGTTTGACCTTTCCGAGCGAGCGCACGTATTATCTTGTAACGACGTAAGCGATCCTTCTCAGGGGGTTTCATTGGCACATTACATTTTATAACATTAAGACAGATTTCACAGATGCATTTTAAAAAGTCGGAGTCGATATTTTTAACAAACATCTGTTGCAGTGCCCGGGGCAATCGTTGATAGATTTTTATTAATTCACGATATTTCTTCAACCTATTTGTCATTCTGGAATATATACCGTTTCAGGCTCGTTTGGGAATATATTCGTTCTTAGAAGCACCCTAAACGTGTTTCGCGGGTGAAGGTCACAAAGCAAATATCCGTAACGCTGACTTGTGGCTTCTTTATAAACCTCCAAAAACTCCTTACGCTGATTCGGGAACATTTGATTGGCTAATACCCCAATTTGTGACATCTCTACGTTGCGCGAATAAGACTAGATATTGTGTATTTAACGACACATCGCGCATGTGTCTATTTTTTAAAAATAGATTCTGATTGATGAAGAATACGCTATGTTAAGATGGTGGGAGAACACTGTAAATGTCTCGGCAAACGTTTTATCCATTTCCAACATGAGATCGTCAATTACAATGACTATGCTAATTTCCCTTTAATGAATTAACGTCATATACACCTTTGTGGAACAAAATATCATCTTGGTACTCGTTGAACACTGATTGATTGAAACATCTCCCACTTACCTTTAATGATTTTAAGCATAAACACAGTTTTACCACATCCTGTAGGGCCAGATATAATACATGTGGAGGGGCTTGTCAACCTGAATTTTTCTACAGATTCCATCTCTAACACGTCACACCCCTAAGTGGGCCATTTACAAAATATAGCAAAATTTAAGTACTGCTCCTAATTAGGCCTGTTCAAAAATCAACTTTTTCTTATTTTCATAGGTTTCTGTACATTTTCCCATGCTTTTTGACCTGCAAAGCCGAAAATCACAACTATTTTGACCTAGGATGTTGGGAAGCATTGCCGCATGGAGCTTTAAATTTTCTGCCTTGAAATCGGCCAAAGCGCCAATTCCGGGGTCCCTTGAATTATGTTTTGCACTTTAACTTTTGATCTAAACAAGATAGAGCAACAAATTAGGTATCAAATGAAAGAGCATAAAATTAATAAATAATAATAATAATAATAATAATAATAATATATAATAATAATAATAAATAATAATTAATAATAATAATAATAATAATAATAATAATATATCTATCATTTTTCAGGAAACAACAGAAACTCAATCAGAATTTAGAAAACCATCTACAAGTTACAACTTCACAATGGCATTAAGCAAGGAGCTGAGGGAGCTCCGTGGGCGCACAGTTGATATCTCAGAACCTCCACGTACTGTCCACAGGCAGGTGTCAACTGGGCCATCTACCAGATCTCTCACTGAAACTTTCCTGGTTGGATACCCTTCAGCTTTTATCAGTGGTTCCCAGCTTCCCACCAACAGACAGGCGTTCCAGTATTTCCTTAATCTTCAGAATTTACCGGAAAATGCAGGGAGGCCCATGGTTCAAGACCTTGCATATGAAACAGTTGAATCTATCATCCCATTCTGGCAGATGGCTAGGATCAAGACAGTGACCAAGTACAACGCAATGAAGCTCTTCATGAAACTACATGAGAAACATCGTGCTCTGGTGAAAAGCAAAGGAAGAGCAAGTAACCCTGGAGGAAAAAGAGGAGCATTTGTGCTGGAATTAGACAGCCTGTTCGATATAGGAGCTCCAGATGCAATCCAGGAAATACAGAACAACAGACTGTTATCCAGAGAGAAGAAAGATGAGGATATCAGGTTCTACGAAGACCAAAAGACTGAGAGGAAAGGTCATATGTCTGGTCATGACAAGATTTTTGAGACAAGATCCCTGCAGCAAGCAGCGAGGAATGAAAGACTGCAGCATAGACAAGAACAAGGTAACACTAATTACTTTGAACGTTACAAAAAGTTTTAAGTTTTACTCCATTGCGATATTTAGTATGTACTTAACAATTACTGTCTTAACATGTTGTACTATTTTACAGCTGCAGCAGAACAAGAGGCAGTTGTTCATGTGGATGACATTACCTGGGGTGACTCAACTGACAACGACGCTAACACAGAGGACATGGATTACCATCAGCCTCGTCCTGGATGTTCTCACCATCAAGACACTGTGACTAGTGTGACTTTGACGTTTCCAAGGAAGGTCTGGAATGTGATGTCATCTGCAATACAGCTGATCGTCTTGGTTTATCAGACAATCAAGTTACTGCCATGGTTTCTGCCACCTTGAAAGCTAGAGGGGCTGATCTGGATAACTTCGTCATCTCAACCTCAACAACACGTCGCAACAGAATGCTGTCCAGGTATAATATCAGCCAGAGTCACATGTCCAAGTTTTGTGAAAAACCCCCCAGTACGCTGCCTTACACTGGGATGGAAAGTTGCTCAAAGATGTCTTGGGCAGTGAACCTGGAAGTACCTCAGAGACTTTAGCTGTGCTAGTGTCTGGTCCACCTTCATACACTGAAGGAAAGTTATTGGGAGTACCTGTCATCGACAATTCTTCTGGCACAGCTCAGGCTGAGGCTTCAATGGATTTACTGGAGACATGGGAACTTACGGATAATGTTACTGCCCTTGTTTTTGACACTACATCCAGTAACAGTGGAGTTCACAGAGGCTGCCAAACTGCTAGAGAAAATGCTGAACAAAAAGGTGTTTTATCTGGCCTGTCGACATCACATCCTGGAAATCCTAGTAGGAGCAGTTTGGGAGAAGCTGTTTGGGAAGGTGAAGGGGCCAGATAATCCCTGGTTTGAGCATCTGAAGGATGTTTGGACGGACTTGTCCAAGGAAAACCCAAAGAAGCTGGCTATCAACAGCAAATGGCTGAAGGAAAAGAAGAAGAACAGTGAAGAAATACTCCAAGACATTCTAACAGCAGAAAGGCTTCCAAGAGCCGACTACAGGGAAATGGCTGAACTGACAGTCATTGTTCTTGGAGGAACGCCTCCTCGAGGTATTCACTGGAGTCGACCAGGCGCCATTCATCAGGCCAGATGGATGGCCAGAAACCTGTACTCCATGAAAATGCTGATGTTTGCAGATCAACTTGAGTACGACGAAGACACTGTATCAAAGCTGGAAAGACTCAACACCTTCCTTGCGCTGTTCTACACTCCTGTATGGATGATGTCAATGTCTGCTGCAGATGCTCCCGTGAATGATCTAAGTCTAATCCAGGACATGTTGAAGTACAAGAAAACTGACCCAGAGCTTGCTGATGCAGTACTTAATAAGATGGAAAACCACAAATGGTACCTGACGCAGGAAGTCGTGCCATTTGCCCTGTTCAGCAGTAGATTGAGTGACACATTGAAGCACGACATTGCTGCCCAGTTACATGCCACTGAGAAGCCAGACAGCTTCAGAACAGGAAAGCCTCTATTCCAGAGAGTCACAGCTAAGACCACCCTGGTTGATCTCATTGGCCCAGAATCACATTTCCTGCTGGACACACTGAACATTGGATCCGAGTGGCTTCTGGAACCTGTCACGTCTTGGCCACAGAATGAGGACTACAGAAAAGCGTTGGACTATGTTAAGAATCTGAAAGCGGTGAATGACATTGCTGAACGTGGTGTCAAGATGATGAGCGACTTTGCAAATGTCATAACAACAGATGCCAAGCAAAGGGACTATCTCCTTCAAGCTGTGGAGTTCAACAGACGCCGCTTTGACAGCTTCAAGAAACAAACTCTCAACAACTGACTGTGTAAATGTCATTATGAAATTAATCATCATGTAATGCTTTCACTTCTTGATCGATTAGACTTGTGACAAAGTGTTAATCTCAAATTTGTGTCATGAATAAGGCGCCTTGTCTGCCTTGAGTGTGAGAAAACGAATTTTGTGATATTTCTGAAATCTTTGTATGTACCAATGTGCCATTTCTTGTTCCAAGACTATCAGAATTGTATAAGTTAGAAAGAGGATTAAAAACACTTTAATTTGGTGCCTATTTTGTTGCTCTATCTTGTTTAGATAAAAAGTTGTAGTGCAAAACATGATTCAAGGGACCCCGGAACTGGTGCTTTTGGCTGATTTCAAGGCAGAAAACTTAAAGCTCCATGCGGCAATGCTTCCCAACAACCTAGGTCAAATGGTTGTGATTTTCGGCCTTTTCAGGTCAAAAAGCATGGGAAAAAGTACAGAAACCTATGAAAATAAGAAAAGGTTGATTTTTGAACAGGGCTACTGCTCCTTATATTCTTGTTTTTTTATTCCACAGAACCGTGAATGACAGCGATGTACAACTCCCCATCATCGATATTACAGATGGCTCCGATGACCGCGTAGCTACAGACTCCATCCCCGCTGACGAACCCTCACCAGCGACATCTGTAGCACGCGGCAATTCAAAGCGGAAACATGATGAAGAACCCTTCACGTCAGGTATAAAGCGCGCCAGCGTTGCGCCGATTGTTAGACCCTCTACGTTTTACGATACAGCCCCCACAATAGTGCGTTCTTCAAATATACCCCCTTATTCCTGTTCAACTCCGGGTACTTCCTTCACACTAGCAGCAGCTTCTCGTGCTGTGGAGGAAGATATAACATTCGAGTTGGTGCGCACCGCTACCCCCACCCATGCCATGACTAGAAATCGGTACGTGATCAGGGTTGACCCTGGATCCATGTATATCAACGGTGTTGTACTGCGACGCGTAGTTGAACGTATTGTGGAGTTCGCCCTTCAGAACCGCGACGAACGTGAAGTCCGGATGAGGTAGTCCTTCAGGGTCGGTTCAGATAACGGGGATGTAGATGATTTTTGGGTAGTAATACCATTCAGACGCTTGGCAACTGTAGACAGAATATATCTTGGGTCGTATAATGCAGGTCTCTCAAAGTAAAGTAGTACAGCCATCAACATGGACAACTTCACGATAGATATTGACAGAGTATTCCAGGTTGCGGGTCATAGTGCCACACCTTATACTCTTAATTTCAATTCTCCGGTTATTTACAGAAAGCATTTAAACGTCGATCGTGGCTGCGGCTTTATAGCAATAGTCTTAGCTCATGTTCACTGTGCTTAATACATGGACGCAAAAAATTTGGTTGCCTACGGTTGTGCACTGTGCCCGTAAACTGGCTTCAGATTGCAAGCTTGAGTTTGAGTGTAATATGGGTCCTGAAGAGCTGAGAAGGGTAGAGCAGGAAATGAATGTGTGAAAAAGAAAAGCTGTGTGAGAGATCGTACAAGACCTCTACTTATTTTAGGATTATCAGGAACATCGTATCTCACCATCAGTAATATAAGGATTCTCTACACTAGTTATGATAAACGTCGAAAATATGGAAGGCATCATGATTTGTGTAAGGGATGTCTCGAGTTTGCGGATGATATAGTGAAATATTGTAAGGAGTGCTACATGGTATGTGAGCAGTGTAAAAGCCCCAAATGTGAAGTCATGTAGTTGAAACTGAGAAGAGAGAATGTAATGTGTGTACGTACATTTTTCAACAATAAATGCTTTGAGCTCCATAAATCAGTTGGCACTTGCAGGAAAATGAGAATCTGTGAATGCGACATGTTTCATATAATGGATAATTTGGGGGTAAGTTTGTGCATAAATGCAATGAAATTCACTGTTCTACATGTCAAGAAAATATAAGGCGGATGGAGTGAAGTATGTATGTTATATGAAAGATGCTAAGCCTAAAAATAACCCTTGTATAACCGTGTACTACGATATAGAAACATACACGAACGCTGAAACCAAAGAGGTTGTTCCACATTTACTTGAAAGCCAGACTATCTGTGATGAGTGCATGGAGATCGAGTGTGATGAATGTCACAAATGTGGTAAACGGACAAACGTTTTTAAAACGACTGCATACGACAGCCCTGTGAAACTCTTTGTATCCTATATTGTCAAATTAGCGGACAAGTTAAAAAAATGACTGTATATTCTTGCCCATAACGGAGCAAAATTTGACACACAGTTCCTTTATAAGGAGTTACTTGAACACGAGCCATGTGAGATATTTACAGGTGATCCCTTGAAAAGAGGCAACAAACTAATACAGACGCAGATAAGAGGTAATGTACAGTTTAAAGACACCCTGCTGTTCACATCTTGTAAATTAGCAAAGCTACCCAAGGTCATGGGCGCGTAGCCGCGGAAGTTTCAAAAGGGTATTTCCCTTACACATTCCTCACTAGCGAAACTTTAAATTACGTAGGACTACCTCCGCCCAAACATTACTTTAACTACACCAACATGAGTGATAGTGAGCGTGAAGATTTTGACCGCTACTACCACAGTTTTAATGAAGCTAGTCTATACAATATAGCTGAATGTGAACGTTATTGCGTGAATGATGTGCGCATGCTTAGAGTATGTTTTTCCAGGCCTTTAGAAGGATGTACATAGACCGTTTCAAATGCGATCCGCTGCAAGTCGCAACCACGATCGCCTCATTATGTTTTACGGTGTTCAAGAATAACTTCATGCCTAAAGACACCTTAGCCGTCATTCACAGAAACAATCCCCGCAGTTATGGGCACAAGGCGATTTACTGGCTCATACACATACAGCAACAGACCGGGGTATACATAAAGAACGCCCGCAACACTGGGGAATACCCATTAAGGTCAATGGTCGTGTTTTTTGGGTAGATGGTTTAAGTGAGGATCCAACCACTGGTGAGAAGACTGTGTACTCCTTTAACGGCTGCTGGTGGCATGGATACCCACGCCCTGAGTGTGCCGTCACAGGGGTCCTCCATGGAAGATCCCCCGCCGACAGCCTCGCATGAACCTGTAACCGCGATGAACTTATAGGCTTCCAGTTCACTCACAAGATCGTGTGGGAGCATGAGTATGATGCACGGTTGGAAACAGATGGCCAGTACCATGAAGAAATAAGGGCCATCAAGCGTTCAATGGTGTTTGGATCCTCTCAAATGCGGCGAGGCGATAGCTTGTTCGGCAGGTGTACAAATCCATTCAAGCTATACTTTCCACCTACGGAGGGCGTGAAACTCCATTAGACTACGACTTCTGTTCCTTTATACCCCTACGTGATGAAGAACATCCGTACCCCGTAGGTGCTCCTGAAAAACTGGTGGGTCCCGCCATACCAACCATCGAGGAGTTCTCAGCTAACTTGAGTGAGCGCTACTTTGGACTCTCTTTCGTAGACGTGCTCCCCCCTCGCGATTTATGGATGCCGATCTTACCCTTCGTTATAGATCACAAGCCCATATTTCTCCTGTGCGTGAAGTGCGCAGAGGAGAATAACGGGGATTGTAATCATACAACCAATCAGCGTAAGATCAGAGGTGTGTATATACAAGCCCTGAGCTGGACCTAGCCGTTCACCATGGATACAGAATATTAAAGATACATGAGGTGTGGAGGTTTCAGAAGCTACCCAACCTTTTCACGCCATATATAAACGCTTTTTTGAAGGATAAGGTAGAAGCATCGGGGTATCCGCGAGGAGTTGATACCGAAGACGAAAAAAACGGCTTATATTCAGCGTTACCGTGCCCATGAAGGTATACAGCTTGACCGTTCCCAAATTGTTAAGAATCCTGGCAAGTGCTTTAGTGCAAAGTTGTGTCTAAACAGTCTTTGGAGAAAATCTGTGCAAAATTTGGCGCAAAGTTATAGTGAAATCTGGGATTATGCCAACGCTCCCGATAAAGCGGTTGTGGAGATCGTGAATGTAGGTAATACATAATAAAGTACATCACCGAACTGGCCACAGATACCTCACGGGTTACAAACATACCTGTAGCCAGCTTCACAACGGCCTATGCCCGCATCAAGCTTTGGAGACTACTGCACTTTATTGGGCGGAGGGTGCTGTACGCTGACACAGATAGCGTAATATTCACAGCGAGGGAGGTGAATACATGCCTGCTATTGTGGAATTCCTCGGAGTTAACTGACGAGATCAAGGGCCAAAACCTTATGGGGTACGGGTGAGGGTGGGGGAGGATATGAAATATATCGTGAAGGCTAAGGGTATCACGCTTAACCATGCGAACCGACGAGTCGTTAACTTTGACTCGTTGAAGGATCTAGTGTGCTTGAAAGGTGAGGGCAACCATTCACCCCAACTGACTGTGGGGACCCACAGTTTTCGGGCGCAGAAACTGGGGTGTGTGAAGGAACTTAGGGGCATGAAGGCATGCCGTAACACCTATAGGAAACGTTACCAGGTGCCTGGTACCTATGATACCGTACCCTTTGAGTACCTTAATCCTTGATTGTTTATTTATATATATACATACATATATATGTGTGTGTGTGTGTGTGTGTGTGTGCATTGTTAACGATATGTTTGTTTATTACGCATATTTGTTTCAATTAGGGTTTCATTCTCTCCTTTGCATGCGTGCGTGTGTACAATCCTAAGCTCCGCCCACTGTAAGATCGGTCACGTGACTCCTGCTACTACCTGGGCATATCTCTATCCCTGTGTGCTCAGTTGGCCGCTGCATGCCCAGGTGCTCAGACGCGTATTTTATCACGTAGACGAAATATAGTGATGGCTACTTTTGATATTGCGTGTTCGACGTTTATGAAGTGGTATTCGATAAAGTCGGAAGATGTGGTGAATACTGAAAGACTGCCTAACCGCCCCCCTTCCTTTGAGACTTTTAAAGATACATTGAATCGCGCGAGGGAACAAGATGTTCAAATACTCTATGGATATTCTGGCGAGTATTGCCGGATTTCGCGGCACAAACGATGTAATAGACTACGTTGTAGGGCTAAACTGTATAAAAGCGTACATATACCGTGAGGTGAAAGAAACAACGCGTGCAGAAGAGAAGCAACGGATATGGATAATGAGTCTTGTTGATGAGTGGTGTGACATGCGATATTATGTCATGCTGCATCATACCGAGTACGCGTACCCTGCGGCTGAGAATGTACATAAACCTTATCATCATGGACAAGCTAAAGTACTTTTACCACTACATTCATATAGATATGATAACGAGGTTCGCAGTGAAGTTGTGGCTAAAGGCCTGTGTGAGTTTTTGATAGAATTTAGAGACGAGTATCGATTGTTAAACAAAAAGGATAAATACGGTCACGTTTCTCTCAAATAGTGCACCGGATTGTGAATAAAATGTGTTTAGTTCGTGAAATTCCCCCTAAGTCAAAATGTCTGGTGCGTATTCTGGGGAGTGGGAGTGATAAAACATTAAAACTGGTATTGCTTCATGTATCGGAAAATTTCTCAAAACACCTACCCAGTATAATAGGATACAAGTATTCACGTTGAAACAACGCCGTATACGTTTCATCAGCTTATGGTGTGACTCGCTCTTCCCGTCGAGCCGATCCGCCCACCTGTGGCTCATAGTCATCTCAGAGCTTGAACCGACTGGACGTGCACTCCTCGAATACGATGGAACTTCCTTTGAGAAGCATTCTCAATGCCGCGTACGACGTGTCCGTGACGAAGTCATTGCGCGTGTTCAGGCGTGAAACCGGTACCATTAACTATGTACTTGAAACGACTTGCAGGCAAGCAAATTCTGGTAAACGTAATGTTATTATTTAAGTGTTGAGGAGATGAATAGAGTCATCATGATAGTTGAGAAGTGGGGTGAGGACCGTTATAAAATACCTGCAGGTGTAGGTACAAGAAGAGAACAGATTAGTGATGCCCCCTCATATGCCATTGTTTGTACGTTGTGTATAAATAACGATCAGCCATGCATTGATATACGACTGATGTGGAAGAATGCATCTGATAATAACGTTCTTGTCCCCATGTGAAACCGATTTAGCCTCGACAAAATGTTTGAAATCGTCATATTCCGCAAGCTGAAGCCTATATTAGACGCTCGTGTTACGGTTATGATTTATTTTGACACGGTTCTTGAATACGCATACACCGCTCTGTTCGATGGATTTATCGAATGTAGGAATGAACAAGGCGAGAATGGTCTAGAGCTGGATGCTTATTCAAAAGGTTTAGACTTCGAAATATCACGAACTTTGGTACAAAGGACTTGAGCGGTGCAGGGCAGAGCTCGCCTACACTGTTCACCCTGAAGAATTGTACCTCTATATCATGAACAGCTGTCGTTACGACTTGGAAGATTATTTCAATTGCCGATATGCGTTGTGAAGAAGAGTTCACGATTGAAAAGCTCGGGTCGGTAAGAAAAACCCTCGATTGGAAAGGTGTTTATAAACTTCTATTTAATAATGATGTGGTGGCTAACGATACCCTCTTTGTGCGTGCTTTTGATTGTATTTTATCCGTGTTTAAAGATAATTTGCCAACCGAATGTAAAGTGGGCACAAAAACAGTATTGAACAATATGAAGGCCATTTACAGGTATCCCGATAACTTGAGCAGTGAAATAATGTTAAGTCGTATTTACTGCATAGTGCAAAGAAATAATGATGTGACTGTAGACTCGATTACGTTCGAGTTTAGTTTTTAGTTAAGCGCAGTAGAACATAAAGTATTTTGATGTATATTTATTTTCAATATATTTAATTATTTAATATAATTGTGTATATGTGTTTTTTTTCCTGTACTAATATGTTGATGATTATACTCCATCGTTTTGTATATTATTATTTTTATTTTCAATATATTTAATATTATTTCTTATTTTCAATATATTTAATTATTTATTTAATATAATTGTGTGTGTGTGTGTGTGTGTATTTTTTTCCTGTACTAATATGTTGATGATTATACTCCGACGTTTTGTATATTATTTTTTTAGGTTCAATATAGTTAATAGAAATTTTTATTTTCAATATATAATTATTTTAATATAACTATATGTATGTATATATTTCTCCTGTATTGATATATTGATGGTTATACTCCATCGTTTTGTATATTATTTTTTTATTATATATATATGAGGGGTCCCGCGTCTTAAGGTACCTAAGCGCCAAAATTAAAATTCGCCAGAAATCGCCTCCAAAGTTCAGCAATATTCTCGCAATAGTATCTCTCTTATTAATTGAGCTAGAACGTTCATTTTTTGGCTAAATTAGAGTCCTAAGTATGCTAATGAAGATGTTGATGAGTTTTTGGAATAGATTTTCATATTTTATATTTTATATATATTTTTTTAAAAAAATTTATTTTCTTATGCCGAACTTTGGGTGAACTTTTGGTTGGCGATAGAGGTGAAAAAAGTAGTTCACTTCATAAGGTTTTCAACCATACTTCTAGTGTCGTAAGGTCATTATAACCCAAACCACGCGATAGAGGAAGGGTGAAAATAGTGATATCCATCAAAAACACGTTTTCGCCTGTGGTGGCGCTTAGGTACCGTAAGACGCGCTACCCCTCATATTCCTCTTTCGTATTTCTTATATTATTAATTTTTATTGCATATATTCGCGTTTGTATAGGATTGTATATTTATTTTCTGTATATTTCGTGAAATTGATTCCAATAATTCGTCTAAATAAACAGAATGATGTAATGATGTTTTATTTAATTCTTATGGTTGTATGTATAAACGAAATTATTATTTAATTATACGTATACCAAATGGCTGGTTAGGCCTTCTAAACCGACTGACGGATTTCTAAGCCAACTGTGAAAAGTAATTAATGTATACACCTGCCTTCTAGGTCTTCTACGTCAACTGGAAGCCAACTGGCGGAAAGCCAACTGTAAAGAATATATGCTTTAATAAATAAATAGCACAATCTGACAACTCAACCCTAATAATGTACACCTGAACAAGCCATTTACACCTTCTAAGAAGTCTTCTCAGCCAACTGGCTGATTAGGATCTTACAAGACAGCTGGCGCTCGGATGAACTCTCAATATGCGTCTGGCAGGAGCCAGGCGAACACTCCTCTATCCTTCTTAGGTTAGGTTTCCTTTTGCGGGGGTAAGGCCGTCCCAACTTCTCCCCCAAAGATCCTCCTCCTTTCTCTCCCTCTCTTATGCTAGGTATACCCCTTTGTGGGGTGAGGCCGTCCCACCTTCTCCCCCCAAAGAGGTTAGGTGGACTCCCCCAGCTTGCTGGGGAGTTCCCCTTCATTGGAGCTTGGGGGATAACCCCTCCCCTTGTTGCATAACCTCTTGCAACATTGATCAACATTTGCAATTGCATTGCACTCTCTCCTTTTGCGGTCATACTAATATATATATATATATATATATATTTTTTTTTTTTTTTTTTTTAGTTCAGGAAGAACCGATTCGCCTCTATTTAAAGGGCATATCTCAGCGGAAAAACAAAGAAAAAGTGAGAGGAAAGACAGAGGAAAAAGAAAGGGTGGAGGGGACAGTCGAAGTGGAAAAAGACCAAGGATGACAAGGACTGCAGGGTCGAGCCCCATCATCCTTGGGTGCTAGGGCCGGGAGGGCGCACGTGAAACCTCCAGGAACAAGCACGTACAAACGAGCACAAAGAGCACTCAAGAGCACGAGCTTAGAACCCCCTTGCGGGGAAATATATATATATATATATATATATATATATATATATATAACGTAAAGAACGACGCTTGTATAGGAGAATATTCCGCGCAAGATGAGAGCGAGAGAACGAAACAAATGAAAAATGAGGTAACCACCGGGGAATCGAACCCGGGATCTTCCGATTGCCGGTCAGATATGATAACCATTACACCACGGGCCTCACTCAATCAAATGCCGTAATTCCTCTACATACGCGCAGAAAACCAATGCCCCAAGGGGGCACCTCCCGCATGCCGTACATTATATACACTTAAACTGCAAACACGCAGTATAATTAACGTAAAGAAAGACGCTTGTATTGGAGAATATTCCGCGCAAGATGAGAGCGAGAGAACGAAACAAATGAAAAATGAGGTAACCACCCGGGAATCGAACCCGGGATCTTCCGATTGCCGGTCAGATATGATAACCATTACACCACGGGCCTCACTCAATCAAATGCCGTAATTCCTCTACATACGCGCAGAAACCAATGCCCCAAGGGGGCACCTCCCGCATGCCGTACATTATATACATTTAAACTGCAAACACGCAGTATAATTAACGTAAAGAACGACGCTCGTATAGGAGAATATTCCGCGCAAGATGAGAGCGAGAGAACGAAACAAATGAAAAAAATGAGGTAACCACCCGGGAATCGAACCCGGGATCTTCCGATTGCCGGTCAGATATGATAACCATTACACCAAGGGCCTCACTCAATCAAATGCCGTAATTCCTCTACATACGCGCAGAAACCAATGCCCAAGGGGGCACCTCCCGCATGCCGTACATTATATACATTTAAACTGCAAACACGCAGTATAATTAACGTAAAGAACGACGCTTGTATAGGAGAATATTCAGCGCAAGATGAGAGCGAGAGAACGAAACAAATGAAAAAATGAGGTAACCACCCGGGAATCGAACCCGGGATCTTCCGATTGCCGGTCAGATATGATAACCATTACACCAAGGGCCTCACTCAATCAAATGCCGTAATTCCTCTACATACGCGCAGAAACCAATGCCCCAAGGGGGCACCTCCCGCATGCCGTACATTATATACATTTAAACTGCAAACACGCAGTATAATTAACGTAAAGAACGACGCTTGTATAGGAGAATATTCAGCGCAAGATGAGAGCGAGAGAACGAAACAAATTAAAAAATGAGGCAACCACCCGGGAATCGAACCCGGGATCTTCCGATTGCCGGTCAGATATGATAACCATTACACCACGGGCCTCATTCAATCAAATGCCGTAATTCCTCTACATACGCGCAGAAACCAATGCCCCAAGGGGGCACCTCCCGCATGCCGTACATTATATACATTTAAACTGCAAACACGCAGTATAATTAACGTAAAGAACGACGCTTGTATAGGAGAATATTCCGCGCAAGATGAGAGCGAGAGAACGAAACAAATGAAAAAATGAGGTAACCACCCGGGAATCGAACCTGGGATCTTCCGATTGCCGGTCAGATATGATATGCCTCCTTGGGGCATTGGTTTCTGCGCGTATGTAGAGGAATTACGGCATTTGATTGAGTGAGGCCCGTGGTGTAATGGTTATCATATCTGACCGGCAATCGGAAGATCCCGGGTTCGATTCCGGGTGGTTACCTCATTTTTTCATTTGTTTCGTTCTCTCGCTCTCATCTTGCGCGGAATATTCTCCTATACAAGCGTCGTTCTTTACGTTAATTATACTGCGTGTTTGCAGTTTAAATGTATATATGTACGGCATGCGGGAGGTGCCCCCTTGGGCATTGATTTCTGCGCGTATGTAGAGAATTACGGCATTTGATTGAGTGAGGCCCGTGGTGTAATGGTTATCATATCTGACCGGCAATCGGAAGATCCCGGGTTCGATTCCGGGTGGTTACCTCATTTTTTCATTTGTTTCGTTCTCTCGCTCTCATCTTGCGCGGAATATCTCCTATACAAGCGTCGTTCTTTACGTTAATTATACTGCGTGTTTGCAGTTTATATATATATTATATATATATTATACACACACAAAATGGCGTCGCAATTTATGGGGGGAAAATGAGACCATCTAATATGTCATTTTATCGAACAATTGTGCATTTTAGGGAAATTACCATTTCGTAGAGCCAGGGAAGTAATGTCGATGACCGCTGCGTAAATAGCATTTTATCGAACAATTGTGCATTTTAGGGAAATTACCATTTGGCAGAGCCAAGGGAAGTAATGTCGATGACCACTGCGTAAATGGCATTTTCGTAAGGGGGCAGGCGTTTTTCTCCCTTATCGTTATACTTGTTTGAATTAAATAATAAGTTAAATCGTTAAAAACCGTTTGTTATTCCAAAATTCTTTTCTTTCAAAATGTGAGCAGGTTCCGTGTCTCTGTTTAGTCTCGATCACGCTACCCATACACCAGTTCAACGCAGTTAAGAGAATAAATCAGTGTAAAACAATAGAAATAAGTATAAATAGCTAAATTAAATAATATAAAAACAACTCACGATATATATATATATATATATATATATATATGAAAATTATTTCACGAAGTAACACGTGAAAAATATTTATGGTGAATAAAACCACGAAGGAAAGGAAACACAAAATGGTGCTCAAGCGCTTTCGTCTAATGACATCCTCAGGAACACTGAAGTACATAAAAAGGTTAAGCCTATATATAGGTTACAGAAAGAAAAAAGAAAAAAAGAAATAACATAATACACACACACATACATATATATATATATATAATATATATATATACAAATACATACATACATACATACATACATACATATATATACAATAAACAGAGAAGTAAAAATAAAAAATTAAAAAGGTTTTAATTTTTAATTTTTTTTATTTTACTTCTCTGTTTATTGTATATATGTATGTATGTATGTATGTATGTATGTATTTGTATATATAGTATTATGTATATATATATATATATATATGTATGTGTGTGTGTATGTATGTTATTTATTTTTCTTTTTTTCTTTCTGTAACCTATATATAGGCTTAACCTTTTATGTACTTCAGGTTCCTGAGGATGTCATTAGACGAAAGCGCGGAGCACCATTTTGTGTTTCCTTTCCTTCGTGGTTTTTATTCATCATTATATATATATATATGGGTTGGACAGAATAATGGAACACTCGCATTTTCGTGCTGTATTTCTGATATCATTAATGGCGTTATGTTACTGTATTAAATTAATATGTAACTGCATATAATATTGAGAACATCTATTTTAATATGTTCATATTGGTTTTTCATGTTCTTCTAAAATAAATAAAAATGTAGCGCTTGGAAAAGATGTTCCTGTCTGTGAAAGGCATGATAGTGGACCCCGTTTGGTTGGTGTTTCAGTAATAAAAGTCACATAAGTAATTGCTCCTATATCTCGAGGAACAATCCTCAAGGTTATGAATACATGCAAAAAATAAAAAGAACATCAAATAAGGAATACAGTCAGCGTAAAGCAACAGTGACAGAATGCGACAGAAGAACCTTATATGATATTATGAGCTGTGAAAAATCAATCAAAGACTGTGCATCAAAACGTTTTGTTCAAAATTTAACAATAGTCCGCAAAGACCATGTCAGTCATAACTATGTTATGGGAATTGTAGTAAAGCCTATTTTAACACCAACCAGTACCAACAGTTCTAATGAATTTGGAGTTGGGGAGAATAATGGGAACAATTCTGTGCTTATGTTGTGTATTTTTTTTAAATTTCTTTCCATTTATTCATATTTATGGGGCTGTTCCTCAAGGTGCAGGAACAATCACGCGACTTTTAATATTGAGACACCAACCAAACGCGCTCCTACTATCATGCCCCTTTCACAGTCAGTAACATTTTTCCAAGCGCCATATTTTTATTTATTCCACAAGAACATGAAGCCAATATGAACATATTAAAATAGAAGATGTTCTCAATATATATGCAGTTACATATTAATTTAATAAAGTACATAATGCCATTAATGATCCAGAAAATATAGCATCGAAAATGCGAGTGTTTCCATTATTCTGTCCAACCCCCTGTGTGTATATATATATATATATATATATATATATATATATATATATATATATATATATATATATATACAGGGTGTTTGAAAACTTTCTGTACAAATTGTAATGGGGGATAGGCAACACCAAGACAAACCCTTTTCGTCTATAAGTGTATGTCCGCTGACGTCACCATTCGGCGCGAGAGGGCGCCGCTGCAATTGGCTAAAAGGTGAAGTGGGCTAGACTCGCGCTTGCCGCGGGCATTCTTAAATCGGACGTAGTACGCGTGACATGGAGCGCTTTCACGACTGCTGAGATGGCTGACATGCATATGGTGTATGGGCTGCCAATGGAAACGGAAGAGCTGCTGTGAGGTTGTACCGACAGCGCTTCCAAACAGACGTGTGCCAAACCACCAAACGTTTGCGCATTTGCATCGGCGACTGCGAGAAACTGGAACATTCCATGCAAACATGCATGACACTGGTCGGGAGAGAAACGTGCGCACTCCTGACATGGAAGAAGAAATCCTACGGCGATTTGAGGACAATCCAAGCTCAAGCACGCGAGGTGTTGCACGTATCCTCGTGTGAACCACGACCTGGTCTGGAGAGTGTTGCACGAGCAGCAGTTACATCCGTTTCATCGTCAGAGAGTCCAGGCATTACAACCTCGGGATTACCCTCTTCGTGTGGAATTCGCACGCTGGTTTCTGCAGCAGACAGCGGTGCAGCCTAATTTTCCGGCTTATGTGCTGTTCTCAGATGAGGCCTGTTTCACACGTGAGGGTGTGTTTAACAAGCACAATTCTCACGTGTGGGCGCACGCAAATCCACATGCTACACGGGTGCATGCTCATCAAGAACGGTTCGCCGTCAATGTTTGGGCGGGTATCGTCCATGGCAAGTTGATTGGGCCGTACCTGCTGCCTGCCCGACTCGACGGGCGGGTTTATCGGATATTTCTTGAAGAAACGTTGCCGGAACTGCTGGAAGATGTTCCCGTGGCTATTCGTAGACGAATGTGGTTTCAACACGACGGGGCCCCAGCACACTCCAGCAACGATGTGCGGGATTATCTGAACGCCACTTTTGGGGACCGATGGATAGGCCGGGGTGGGCCCGTAGCCTGGCCACCGAGATCGCCCAATTTAACATGCCTCGATTTCTTCCTGTGGGGACACATGAAGAACCTCGTGTACGAGACTCCCATTTACTCAGAAGAAGACCTCGTAGCAAAATCGCTGTCGCCGCTGGAACTGTTCCCGAAATGCCGGGAATCTTTCGACGTGTACGTCGGTCAATGCTTCGACGCTGTCGGGCATGCATTGATGCTACCGGTCGCAACTTTCAGCACCTTCTTTAAATAAACATGCCTTCTTTAAATAAACATGTTACGCGTACTACGTCCGATTTAAGAATACCCGCGGCAAGCGCGAGTCTAGCCCACTTCACCTTTTAGCCAATTGCAGCGGCGCCCTCTCGCGCCGAATGGTGACGTCAGCGGACATACACTTATAGACGAAAAGGGTTTGTCTTGGTGTTGCCTATCCCCCATTACAATTTGTACAGAAAGTTTTCAAACACCCTGTATATATATATATATATATATATATATATATATATATATATATATGTGTGTGTGTGTGTGTGTGTTTATATATATATATATATATATATATATATATATATATATACATATATATATTATGATGAATAAAACCACGAAGGAAAGGAAACACAGAATGGTGCTCAAGCGCTTTCGTCTAATGACATCCTCAGGAACACTGAAGTACATAAAAAGTTACAGCCTATATATAGATTACAGAAAATATATATATATATATATATATATATATATATATATATATACAAAAAACAGAGAAATAAAAATAAAATTAAACATTAAAGGATTGTGGGAGGAGCATACAAATTTGTAAGGAAAAAACTACCGATGTTTTAGCACTTTGCTCGAATCCAACATAAGATCAAATGAATTGTTTCCAACCAATGTTATAGTTAATTAAAAAAAATAATAAATTGAACAATAAAAATAAAAATAAAACTTATAAGAAGAGCATACAAATTTATACTGGAAATCTGCCCATGTTTTAGCACTCTGCCCTTCTTGTCTAAGTTCAATGTATATAAAAATAAATTGAAAAATAAAAGTTATTAGAGTAGCATACAAGTTTACCAAAGGTTTAGCGTTCTACCCTTCTTATCTAAATCCGTTCTGAAGGAATTCAAAACAACAGGATCGAGTTGAAAAAGACCTTTGCTTTTGTTGAAGTTATTTGTAAGTTGGATAATGGCAGACTCAAGAATATTTCTATTAACAACGTTGCTATAGTGAAACAAAACTGTAGCATTATTCCAATCAATACAGTGGGATAACTCTGACAAATGGACAAAAAGGGCACTGGACGACTGTCCTGTTCTAAGGAATATTGATGCTGTTTTATACGTGTGTGCAAATCCTTTCCCGTCTGACCTATGTAAAAGGAATCACATTGTTTACAACCAATTTTATAGATAATGCCTGAATTATTGGGAGGGCTACTTTTTACTATGATATTTTTCACGATATTGTTATATGAAAATACTACATTAATATCCAAAACTTTAAGTACATTAGCAATGCCTAAAAAGCCCGGGAAAAATGGAAGTACTAAAATATTCTTTGACAAAGTACGAGTGTTATTATTCACACGATAGAAAGTTCGTTTTGCCTTGTTGAGACAGGATTCCATAAAGGCAGATGGATAACACAGATCACTTCCAATACCGTTGATTTTTTCCAATTCGGCATCGACGTATTCCGGACTGGCGATCCTAAGGGCGCGGAGAAACATTGAAGAAAAAAATGGCCTTCTTAGTAGGGGGGTCATGTCCCGAGTAAAAGTGTACGTAGGACAAATTGTTTGTTTTTTTCCGATAGATACTAAACTTAAAACCTAGGCTTTCCCTATGTACATTGTACACGCACATCCAAAAACGGAATTGAGTTGTCTTGTTCCACTTCTAAAGTAAACTTAATGGAGGGGACTTGATCATTTAACTGAAGAGGAAGTCATCCAGGTCACGATTCATGGGCCAGATACACAAAATATCGTCGACGTACCGCAACCATGGGATGCCACCCCCCAGGACTCTCGGATGTAAATAATTTCGAAAAACTCCATATAAATATTGGAAAGGAGGGGCGACAAGGGGTTGCCCATGGTCATCCCAAAAACTTGTTGATAATACTCGTTATTGAAAGTGAATTTACAGTCTTTGATGCAAAGCTTAATAAGTTCCAAAACAATGTGTGCAGGTAGTGGCAGGTCATACTTATGTAATTCTCGGGAGAAAAAGTCAAGCATATCGTCAATCGGCACTTTTGTAAACAATGAACAAACGTCAAAACTGATCAATCTATCGTTGGTTTCAGTATGTTAATTAACTATAACATTAGTTGGAAACAATTCATTTGATCTTGTGTTGGATTCGAGCAAAGTGCTAAAACATCGGTAGTTTTTTCCTTACAAATTTGTATGCTCCTCCCACAATCCTTTAATGTTTAATTTTTATTTTTATTTCTCCGTTTATTGTGTGTACACACACACACACACACATATATATATATATATATATATATATATATATATATATATATATATATATATATATTTTTTTTTTGGTAATCTATATATAGGCCGTAACTTTTTATGTACTTCAGTGTTCTTGAGCACCATTCTGTGTTTCCTTTCCTTCGTGGTTTTATTCATCATAAATATTTTTCACGTGTTACTTTCGTGAAATAATTTATATATATATATATATACACAGGGTGTCCCATCATAAGTCCGGCATCACAGGAAAAATAATAAAAAAGGCAAAACAAAAGCTTTTATTTACAGAACGTGCTCAATATGTCCACCATTGTTTTCAATACACAAATTCAGACGTGATACCCAGTCAGCAAGCACACGGTGAATGATGTCAGGAGTAATGGTGTTACATGCCCCAATAATGCGTTGCCGTAAATGTTCAACACTCCTAATTTTCTCTGCGTATACCAGCGCTTTCAAGTGGCCCCAGAGATAAAAATCTAGTGGCGTGAGATCCGGGCTTCTAGCTGGCCATTCCACAGGCCCTCGACGTCCTATCCAATGACCAGGGAATTGTTGGTACAAGTATTCCCTTACTTGGGTGCTGTAATGTGCAGGAGCGCCGTCTTGCTGGAACCATGTTGGGAAATTTCCTTCTTCGTTCAAGACACTGGGAAATGCTTCTTCCTTGAGCAGACGTAGGTAGGTGTCTCCAGTGACATGTTCATCGAAAAAGAGGGGGCCTATGATGCGATCCTTCCAAATGCCACACCATACCATCACCGAGATGCACCTTGTTCCTTTGAAGAGGTATACCAGTGAGGGTTGTTTTGAGACCAGTAGCGGGTGTTCTGTCGATTTATCTCACCATTTCCATAAAAAACAGCCTCGTCACTGAACAGAATGGTGGACGGGAAATTGGCATCCCGAGCATATTGTTCCGTAGCCCATTCACAAAATTCCATCCGCCGGTCGGGATCATCTTCGCTTAATTTCTGTAGGATCTAAAGTTTATATGGATGCCATTTGTGAGCCTGAATAATGCGATGGATGCTACTTTTCGACACTCCTGTCTCGGCGGACAATCGCCGAAGAGACTTATTGGGACTTCTGTTAAAATGAGCCAGGATAGCAGTCGCTGTATCACCGTCAGTGGACCTCCTTGAAGGTCCACTGCGTGGTTTATCTTCTATGGATCCTGTTTCCTTAAACTTTGCAACAAGTCTGCTGACACAACTCTGTGTTATTGGCTCGCGGTCTGGATGCAGTCTGTTAAATTCAGCAGCGGCCTCTCTTTGACTCCGATTTCCTATGAGTAGAATTATCTGGATTCGTTCTTCCTTACTTACAGACATTATGGCCTGCAGAAAGAGAAAAATATGAATTATGGTTTGTAGAAACAGAAAAATGTGAATTTCTCCTATGATACCGGACTTATGGGACACCCTGTATATATATATATATATATGTGTGTGTGTGTATATATATGATGGATGGAAAATACCCTCAGAATACGAGGCCCAAAGCTTTTCAATGTCCTATCAAAAGAAGTTAGGAATCTCCAGCACACCAACCTGGATAACTTTAAGAACCAGCTGGACAGATTCCTGTGCAAAGTCCGTAACCAGCCATGCGTGGCTGGCTACGAGGGCAGGAGGAGATCAGACAGCAATTCCTTCCTTCACCAAATCCCACAAATGAGGCGGGATGCTGCAGAGGTGTCGACCGCAGATCGATCCTGAACCGTCGTTCGAACTCACATAAAGTAATATAAAGTAATATAGGAACACCTTCAGATACTTTCGATCTTTAACACTTTCTACCTTACAAGGAGCCCATTGTTCCATCGACACAGCCGTGATCAAGATGAATTCACATCGCACCTCCAGTCGAGACTCCTTCGCGAGCGACCCTCACTCCTCAATCGAGCTGGCACCTCACTGTCTTCGCACCATGCCAGAAGCAATCAAAGGCTACCCGTCACGGGCGCTTATTTCATTAATTACAGTAACTACAGCGCATCTTTTCCTTTTTGTTATCAACATTAATCAGTTGTTCAAGCATTTTCTTAGCAACAAATCCATTAAGCATTATGACGTCATTCAATGCACAACATTAATCAAACGTTAATATCACTTTCACCAATCATTGTTTTGTTTTAATAAAAGAAGAAAATTCATCCTATTAATTTCCTTAATTAATTAACCTCTTTTAGACCACTGAGTCGAATTTGTACCGTTTTCCATACACGCACTCATAACTTAACCCTACTAAAACTTCAGGCATTAAGAGGTTAGTAACATATTTATGTGATCTGATAAGATCTGATAACCTTGAGCTTGAAATAATCATTAACATTATTATAGTGCCACTAACACTATATATATATATATATAAAATATATATATATATATATATATATATATATATAATATTAGTGGTGGACCGGATATCCGCATCCACAGATATCCGCATCATTTTTAACATCCTCATCCGCACCTCTGACTGCGGATGTTATGCGGATATTACCTCTAATAAATTATGCAACTTACAATTAAATTAGCTTATAAAGTAGCTTATAAGGCCCAGTCATGCACATTTCATGTAAAGTATTAATTATTAATGAACAAACAAATATATAACCCTCAAAATATAAATACGTGGTAACAGAAAATTGAATGAAACTTGTTTCATTGAATTTTCTGTGGCTGAAACTCGAGAAAGTTATTATTTTTATCATAATGAAAACATTAATATTAATTTTAATTCTTATGCATTGCCTGCCATAATAGTAATATCACGAAATTTGAAAAATTATGTCATATATTCATAATTCTATATTATATTGATAGATTAAATATCCGCATTCGCATCCGCATCCGCGGATACTGAAATTAAAGATCCGCATCCGCAGATGTTGAAAAACTGACATCCGGTCCACCACTAATATATATATATATAATTCAGACAGACTCGTTTTTGGGGAATCTCGGTTTAATAATGAGAAGAAAAAAACAAGCTACTATACATGTAACAAACATTTATTACTCACGGGTAAATGTTTGAGAAATCTTTAAATTTTCATCCTCAGTGCAGTGGCTGAAATAAAATTAAAAATTTAAAATTAAATTAAAATTAAAATGTAAAATCAAACTCCGGTTAAAAAATTAATAAAACTAAAACGACAATAAAATAGTCAGAAAAAGATTAAAATTGAGGAAGAGGATCAACATCCATTAAAAATTTAATGGAATCGAAATATTAATTGCAATAGCCATAAACCGTATATTAAAACGATCGCGTTTCGTGAACTTAAAACCATGAAATGAACCAACACGAAAATGACTGTTAAATGAAGGGGGGAGATAGTTGGTTGTTATAACTATTTGTAAGTGGTTCGTTGATTACCGATACAAATAGTTGGTTGTGTAAATTGTTAAAGTATGTCTTGATGAGTTGAGGGTGTCTATTTTTAATGTTTGTTTTAAATGGTGAATATAAAGCGGGGGTTTTCGAGTTTCACTCTTGAAGGGTCATTTCAAGGGGGCAGTCCCGGATATCGAGCCGCATACTGACAGGTTCTTAAAAGATTTTATTTAAATTCAGGTAATAAAAGAAAAGAAAATTATTTTGGGAAACTTATAATTTTTTTTAAGTTCTTCATAGAAATTAGACTAAATTTCTCATTTCCTACAAATTACGGCAGCTTTGATATATCCTTTATTTGTAAATAAGTTCAAATTTCACTCTGATTTCGTAGAAGTTCTACTGGGCCGCAGGACACACATAGTTAGCTGGAGGGGCACATTCGGCTCGCTTTGGGAACCCTTGATACAAAGCGATCCTAGAATTTCGAGACCCGTTCAGTATTCAAGAACTATTTACAAATATTTTTAAATTCTCCGAAACTACAATTAAGGCTGCGAAGATTGTGCAAAATCGTTGCGAGAGGATGAATATTCGTTTGACAGAGATTAGCTTTTATAATTTTTTTTTTGTATCTATCTATCTATCTATCTATCTATCTATCTATCTACCAAACACTTATTTACGAGACTCCTGAACAAAAACTTCTAACCCGCAAATATCCCTTCATTAATTTTAATGAAAAATACCTTCCTCTCAACATTCCATTTGAAAATCGAGAGAATAATGAATAAAAGAAAAATCATAAATTCATAGTTTGTGTTGTTTTCATAACGGAATTCAACTGAAAATCCAGGTAATACATTCAGAAGTAAACTGATTAACGGATATGGTTAATAATGAAAAGTTTGACACCGTGGAAATACATCTCAATTTCGAGTGTAATTTCAATTTATCTTTGTTGTTTTGTGTACACATAAACCACAATTAATCTTATGCAAAGAGGGTGAATATTCATATCTTTCTATCTATGAGAGAGAGAGAGAGAGAGAGAGAGAGAGAGAGAGAGAGAGAGTGTGTGTGTGTGTGTGTGTGCTTTGTAATGATAAATGTCATTATTTATTAACCAAAAACTAAAAATAATTATATTTCGTATCAATGAAGCAGAGTCGTACTTGGATCCTGAAGAAGAGTTTGGAGGAAGACTTAGGCGGGCCGCACACAGGATCGTCTTGCGACTGACGACTGACGATTTGGATCGTGACGACTCAAGTCGCGTGTGATTTTACATTGACAGAATGGGAGCCCCGCACACTGCAGCGACCGCAGCGGCTGGCCATAGTGCAAAATTTGCGGACTCGAAATTCTGAAGACGGTATAAAAAATTATAAAATTTTCAATATCGACTTAATTTTGATAAATAAACTTAATAACTTAAATTAAACTGAGCTAAATTACCGCGAACCTACATAACAGGGTGTCCTTAACAGTGGAGGGGGCTTCGCTCCCTTTGAACTTATTTTTCCGTCCACAATTTTTCTGCCGAGCATTCTAAATGTTTATGAACGTGTATAGTTAGTTCCCTTCAGAGGGAGAAAGACCCAAGATGGACTCGAGCGCTGCTTTTCAACCTTTTCATGCCAAGCACCACTTTAAGGATTTGTTCGTCCTTTAGTACCACTTAAAGTATTGCGAGACTCGTCTAAATCTCGTGGAAATAAAAGTTCACGTGACTCTTCCACTTAACATACAACAGATTCCATATAACAGATTCTTAAGAAATGATAAAAGACGTATCCCTTTATTTCGTTCGGCTTTGCTTGATCGCAGACAACCGCTTTTTTTTATTTTTACGTAACATTTGTAACCTTTAAAGTACCACCATTGGGACGCGTACCACCGGTTGAAAAGCCCTGGACACTGAAAAAACATTCCGTTATCCGGACCTATACTCATTTCCTCGTTGGTACTCTAATAAACTAACTTAACTTCAACTAACCTTACCTAAAAAGTATTTCGTCGACAAATTGTCACGTCGAGAAACTAACGTTAGCCGAATCGTATTTTTGGTTCCCTCCCCAAAATGCGCGCGCATCATCAACGATATGGTCATAATTCTTGTTCAGGAAGTGATATTTCTTGTTTTGATATATATATATATATATATATATATATATATATATATATATATATTCTCTGGCACTGGTATAATTAGACTGACAGGCAAATAAATGTATAGTATTAATAAAACATAAAGGATGGATTCAATCTTGCTAAATTCTGTCTCACCACTGTAGACAAATAATTATAATTATCTTTTAATAATGTAAAGTGCAGACCCTAATTAATAATTGATTCTAATTAATAATTAAGCTCATTACGAGAACTTTAAAATAATATACATGTTTATTTTGTAATCTTTAAGAAATTCTGTCAGTGAAAAATGTTTTATGGTTTTAAAGCTTTTGAAAATCTGCAACGGATTTTATTTAGATTTTTTGTCTCCCTGTTGAGAATGGGGAGGAAGAAGGTATTATTTCCATTAATACTGGGGTAGATGGGAGAGACAAAAAAAAACACTCAATTGGAGTATGAATGGATCCCTGGGGCCCCATACACAGCAGCTCACTTCTAATTAGGTTCTTCATTGGTGACAGAACTTGGCGGGGGGGGCTCCGAAGAGTTATTAGTTACAGCACAGTTTGATTAGATTCGCTTTATATAACCAACTGTTCTCTCTCTGTGTAAAATATTTTCACAACTTTTGACATTACGGCCGAATTCGGTTTTTTTTTATAGCATTAAACCAGTGGTTCTTAACCTTTTTAGGCCGCGACCCAAATAATGGTTGCGGGGTAGCTCGGCGACCCATGCCTTCAAACAGTTCACTCGTAATAGATAATAAAACAAATAATTAATGGGAAAATGATTAGGGATAACATAAATAAATGATAAATAACAATTTAATGACCCAATCAAAATGGCTGAATCGCGATCTAGGGATTAAAAACCACTGCATTAATTAAACAAAGAACGAGTCTTTCATGGGTCACGAGGCAGAAATGGCCATTTCCCAAAAAGTGCAATAACTACACAAAATGATCCTTAAAAGTAAAAAATGTCAACGTAAACGCACGCAAAAGGTTGATAATTCATACCTAACTCTCTAATTACAGTTGGAACTCGTGTGTACTTAATTTATATTACCAATATTTTAAAAAATACTGTACTTAAAATCCTCTTTCTTGTAACGTTTGCAATTCTGTCCTTTCCTACAATTAAGTCGAAATAATAATGAAGGACATTGATTGCAATTGTAAAGTAAGGCAGTGGGAAGAGGTGAGGATGGGAGGGGTGGAGGGAAGGCAATTGAGTACAAGCGGGAGAACTGTAGGTAAATCACTACTCCTGTCCAAAGCTTAAGTACGGCTCTTCGGAGGCTCATGCGCAGGATTGTACATTGTACAGTTGAGGAAAGAGGTTCTCAACAAACGTAAAATTTCTAAAACGCATAAAAATTACTTTAATCAATATTGGCTGCATTTTGTTTTTTTAATTTTATTTGTCACTAAATAAAATAAATAACCAAAGAAAAACAAAATATCACTGTTTAGTAATTTTTTTTTTTTTTTTTTTTTTCAAAACGGTACTTTCATAGTAGGCCTAAACTGAAGCCAGATTTGGAGGAAGTTTATTTGTCATTAGTGCGGAAAAATCGTGAGGTGGTGATGACAACCATTTTAAACAAAATGGTTAAAGGACCTTATCATGCGAGGTACACAGTATAGCCAATGTTAAATTTATATTGAAATACAAATGAGGACGTTGATAGACAGAATAGGATGCATGATGTTATTTGAGGTAAAGTGAGGTATGATTATAATTATCATTTCAAATTGTCATATTTGAAGTTTCGCTCTCTTTCATTATATACTGTAATATGGGGTGATTTTGGCTCAAGGGGTGACATTGGCACTGCTTAAAAAACTGGTTTTATGCATTTTGTGCAAAAAGAAACAGTTTCATGAAAAAGAACACTTTATTATTTTCTAGTTTTTCCGCTGACAATTGCAATTGTCACAAACTAACTCATAAGTTAAGGAAGATAGAGAAAAGAGTGTTTAGACAAAAAGATATGCAAAATTCTAGATTAAAAATTATGGGGGCTTTTTTTTCCACGAAACTGTTTCATTTCCACAAAATGCATAAAACCAGTTTTTTTAAGTGCCAATGTTACCCATTGAACCAAAATCACTCCATGTAATGATATATATATATATATATATATATATATGCACCTCGGTGGTGTAGTGGTTAGCGTCGCTGACTGCGAATCCATCAGCTCCGGGATCGAGACCCGATAACAGCAGGTGGCGCGCAGCAAAACCCAGCTGTTCATCCTTCCCCACAATAAAGAAACTGAAGCGCTCCGGACCACAAGCTGCCAAGCGCTAAAATTAAAAAAAGGAGAAAAATGCAGTTAAAGTTTGTCAATTTGCAAAATGCCATAACTTTTGAACCAATAACGATATTTGATTGATTTCGACCGTACGTACAGGTCCACAATCCGCTCCCTGACTCACCCACGGGATAGAGGAAGGATAGGGAAATATAGTGGTATAAATAACTCAATTCTGGGTCCACTGGCGCTTGGCAGGTTGTGATCCGGAACACCTCAATTGGTTGGTAGATAAATGGGTACCCTAGGTAGCTTAGTGATTAAGACGCTGGGCTGTTGGTGGGGCGTGGTTCGGATTCCACGTTAAACTGTAGGTCTAAGGTGGAGCAACAAGCTTGACCTTCGTCAGAATGAACAATTCGGACGGAAGCAAAACCAAGGATAACCAAGGTTATATATATATATATATAATATATATATATATATATATATATATTGACGTACGCGCCCAATCCGTATATTTATTTATGGTATTGAACGCCCATTCTCTGACTTTAATTCACTTCACGGGCACCCTTTAAGTTGGGCGTACCCGGTGATTTTATCTCTTATTTTCGTCCAGGATTATTCGGCCTACCCAAGACGGATGGCCCTTTAAATTGATAGGCTAGGTTCCTTCGGCTTTCCACAAGCCTACTTTGAACGTTAATTTTCCCCAGCTAACAAGAGGGGTCTATCACAAGGTATTTAAAACAACACACGCCCTCTTATAAATTTTATTAAATGTTACTCGACACAGTACATGCATTTAATAATTTATTCTGAATTACATCTATAAATTTTCCGACAATACAATAATCTTAACGTCAAAGACAAAGGTCACAGTTATGTGACTTTAATAGTTTATATATCGAGGGGTTTTATATTTTAGTGCAACAAAAATGAATAACAAGAAATGAAGTGGTCGCAATTCGACCCAGATATTCAAAGAATCAATTTACTTACGACATACAGATGACAAATGGCTCAATTGTGCCGTGTGCGGACCGTAGATTTACGGCCGCTCACAATTTTCAACGCTACCGTATATCGACTAACGGGACTTTCTTCTGAACCCAAATTGACGGATTCAGGAACTAGGGGCTTAGACGTACCCCGTCTAGCCTTTACTTGGAGCCAAATTAAATTAAGAGAAAGTTCACAAAACTCTTGGTCCGTTGGTTAACATTAATTAAGATACAATCGAATTTATCGGTTTAGGTCGTTAACAATAACCTTTAGCATTTGCACAGATTTCCGCGTAGTTAATGACAGAATTTAGTGACAATTTATACTTTCGGTTTTAATTTTCTTACACCACAAGTCTACAGGGGGTTTGTTTAGCCACAGTTAACTTCAAGGAGGAACTTCTACCAACTGATTTTGACTCTCAAAATTCCCCTCAGTATTACCAAAAACTCCGCCCTTTGGGGTCTAAAGGACCTATCAAAACCAATTTCGTTACATGACGTCATTCGTACAAAATTACTGGCCTTCCATTGGCTCTAGTCTCAACTTTGTTAAAATCGAGGCTCCGCCTATCTCTTAATGAAATTTTTAAATTAAAATTTGACAATTTAAATTTATATTTCAAATTTAAAACAAAACTTTTAAATTTCGCTGAGGGCTTCCTCTCAAGATCTCAAATGTAAACAAAAGTGAAAGCTTACAAGGCTCCTAATGGACCCAGACTCGTAAATTAACTGCCCTTTGACTCTACGATAAATCTATCCAGACTTGTCAACAAGTGCTCTCTCGGATTACACACCCTGACTTGGATTATACACAAGGTGTCGGTATCTTTTACTTTAGTCGGTGTTCAAATTACAGATTTTACTTTTCATGCGCCATTAACTCGATTTCAATATCCCTCTGATGAGAACTGAATTAAAATAGAACAAACGCGAAGAAATTGGAAAAACACTTATTCATTCGTTCATGAATACAAAACCCCTTTGCTTTTAAAGATGTTACACAAAGAAATCTTAAACTAAAATTTCTACATCTATTTTACAAAAGATCTGGGCATGTTAAATTTGATGGGTACAACATCCCTCCCCTCCTTTAATTTTGCACTCCGATGCAAACTTTCTTAAATAGGGTTGGATATCATCACTTTACTCACAATTTTACCCACAAATTTACTCCTAAATTTTCCATAAAAATTTTCACTTACTTGTCCCCTTTATTGGGACACTAACACTGACACATGTAATTTTAGTCATCCTCGAGTTCTTCGTAGTGTACCCGAGGTCGGGGCCTAAGAGCATACGGACGCTCTAACGGTGGTCCTGTGAAAGCAGCCTGTCTGCTTTGTCCGGGGGACCCTATTCCCATAAGGTCCCCGCGAGGAGGTAGTTCGGAAGCACCTGGCGGCTCCTGCTCGCCACTCGGTCCTGCCAGGGGGCAGGAGGTGCACTCCGGTTCACCTCCACGGGTCAATGTTCCTCCGTTCCCTGTGCGGAGCTCTCGGGGAGGAAGTAGCTCGGAGGCGCCCGGCGGATCCCCTTCCGCCACTCGGTCCTGCCTGCGGGCAAGAAGCGCCCTCCGGTTCACCTCCCCTAGTCGATGTTTCTCCCTGTCCTGGGCGAAGCTCTCCGTGAGGAAGTAGTTCGGAAGCGCCCGGCGGTCCTCGTTCCGCCGCTCGGTCCTGCCAGGGGGCGGGAGGCGCCTTCCGGTTCACTTCCCCGTGTTGATGTTTCTCCGGTGTCGAGGGCGAAGCTCCCGAGAGGAGGGGGTGGCCCTTCCCCCATCTCATCCCCTGCGTCGTCCGCCCCGCCTTGTCGCTCAACGTCCCATGGGCATCGATGCTGCGGCGGATGCGGTCTCGATGGATCACTATCTGATGTCCAGTGATCATGTGACGCAGGAGATAAGTGACTGGAGTCTTCTTGTTCGATGATGATGTAGGGACCCTCGACCGGGGCTCCAACTTGCCTCTGCCCGGTCGCGGGTAATCAATGTACACCAAGCCTTGGGGCGCCTTCTCTTTGAACGGCTTCAATTCCTTGATTCCGTTAGCCTTCTCGTATCTCCGCATGAACTCTTCCACTCGGCGGTAGATTTCTCTGACTCCTCTTTCGGTCTTCGGCGTATTCCTCTGGGTTGTACGGGCTCCCGCACGCCTCCTGTGGCATGCGAAATAGCTTTGAAGGTACGTTGGGGGCTCGCCCGTACATCAAGAAGAATGGAGAATACCCCGTGGCTCGATGCACTCTGATGTTCAAGGACAATTCCAGGTCTCGTCCGTTTCTTCACAAAGTATGCGGAGTTTGATGCATAACTCTTTATTCAGACGTTCGACCTTCCCGTTGCTTTGGGGCTGGTATGCGGCGGTCCGTTGGTGTCGTACTTCCCAAACCCTGAAGAGCTCCTGCAAGGTAGAGTTCCAGAACTCCTTGCCTTGGTCGGATACTACTGCGGAAGGGGCACCCAGTTTGCACCGTATCAAACGATGGCACTTGTCCGCCACCTCCCGGGCCGTCTTGTCCTTTATTGCTGCCAGTATGGTGAATTTTCTGAAACTATCCACACACGTGAGGATATAATGGCTGCCTTCCACGGTCGGAGGAAGGGGACCAACTAAGTCCACGTGCAGAAGTTCCCAAGGACTGTGGCCTCGCACACAAGGCATTGTTTCCACAGTCACTTTCCGCGTCCATTTGTTCCGCGCGCACGTGTCGCACGCTTGGACTACCTGCCGTACCTGTTGAACCATACCTGGCCAAAATAAAGGTCCCGTAGGATTTCTGTAGTCCCGGCAGCTCCCGGATGAATGCTCCGACGTCAGTGTGGGCTTTCAAATGAGCTGCTCTCTCAACTTTTTAGGAACTACGATGACCTCTCTTCCGTTCGCATCGATGTAAACCAGCAAGTTCCTCACTAGTTTGACTCTCGACGGCTGGATGGGCTTGGTTACGGACCAGCTGAAAGCCTTTCCTTCTTCGATGGCTGCTCGAATCGCCGCTATTTCAACGTCCTTCTACTGTTGTTGCCGATTACCTTGCGATCAATGATCGCTTTTTCGGATATTGCGTTCACAAACTCCTTCGTCACTCCAGGCGGGCGGGACAACCAATCGGCCACTCTGTTGAGTTTGCCTTTCACGTACTCGATGAGAACGTCGCAGTCTTGCAATGTCATAACCGAACGCTCAGTCTTCCATTTGGGCTCTCGGTGTCCTTCCCTCAGAAGCCACTTCAACGGCTTATGGTCCGAACGGACTATGACTCTCTGCCCAAATATAACATTGCTTCAATTCCTTTTGTTGGTTGGCCTCTGGGAGTTTTTGATGGCCTCTTCTTTAGATTTGTGGCTTCACCCCGTTCCTGGTGACCACATGGCCTAAATACCCCACCTGGGACTGTACTAACTGTCATTTTTCCAACTTTACCTTTAAGTTGGCGGTGCGTAGGCTATCCAAGGCTCGTTGTACCCTCTCGTCATGTCCTTCTAAAGACCTTCCAAGGACAATGAGGTCATTTAAGTAAATCTGTACTTCCTTGTCCAGTTGCTTCGGCAAAAATTCATTACTCTTTGGAACACTGGTGGACTATGGACAATCCAAACGGGACCACCCTGAACTCGAAATGACCGCTTCCCGTGGGAAGGCAGTTTTCGAGATGCTATCGTCGTGAATGGCCAACTGCCAATATCCCGAGCGTAAATCCCTGCTCGAGAAGTAATGAGTCCCGTGCAACTTGGCCAAGGTTTCCTCAATTGGGTACTTAATATTTGTCCTTGCTGCCATTGACGTCCCAAGGTCTATAGTCTACACAAAGCCTCAGGGCCCTACGCTTCTTTTCTTCAATCGCTTCCCTTTGGACTCCTGTGGTCACTCTTCATTCCTAGTGATCACGTGGTCCTGGTACTCTACCGGTGACGGTAGTAGTTAATCTTTTCTTTCCCTGTCGGTCTTCTTCCCTTTGAGAGCGACGGACATCGGTGAACATGCGTCTTGAGGTGTTTTCAATCTCTTCTTAGTCACTTGTGGAAATTTGACTCTTTCTCACCGTGACCTTGTTCCATTTTTCTTTTCGGGCGAGGAATCAAACGGCTGTTCCGACTAACCTCCCCGTTCTCGTTGCCTCAACCACCATGCCGATGTCATCTTATCTTCAAGGTAATACTCTTTAGTCGTCACTTTTATTTCTCAAAGTAACTTTACCGCCTCCTGGAAAGTGTTAAACTTCCCGTTGAGATTTCCGCTCTGTGATACTTGCAAACCACGCTGAGCCTCACTGCACATTCATTGCAGCGTAGAGTAGACGTCCAGGGGAAACCATACCCCAAATTTTCTTCTTCGTCTATTCCCTTTTCCTTTAACTTCCCTTTGGGGATTCTGCTCGACAACTTTTCCAAGTATCCTCGAGCCTCACCGCATATCCCATGCAGTGGAGAATAGACGTCCAGGGGAACTCATATCCCCAATTTTCCACTGTCTATTCCCATATTATTAACTTCCCTTTGGAATTCTGCTCGACACCTTCTCCAAGTATCCTCGAGCCTCACTGCATATCCCATGCAGTGGAGAATAGACGTCCAGGGGAACTCATATTCCCAATTTTCCACTGTCTATTCCCATATCATCTAACTTTCCTTTGGAATTCTGCTCGACACCTTCTCCAAGTATCCTCGAGCCTCACTGCATATCCTATGCAGCGGAGAATAGACGTCCAGGGGAACCCATATTCCCCATTTTCACGATTACCAATGGAAACGACCAGGTGGAACGGCTATGCTGTTTCACTCCTTGATCCAGCATTTCTGCTATTTGTCGCTTTACCTCCTCCTCGTGTGTAATAGGTACCCCGTAGGGTCGCCTAAAGATGGGAGGATGGTCCTGGGTTTCCAACTTCATTGCATCAGGGTATCATAACCCAAATGGCTCGCCACCCAGTAAGAAGACATCTGAATAATCCCTTAGCCACTCTTCGACGATTTTCCTTTCTTTGTCGGAAAAGGATTTCCAACCAAGGACATAGGACTTGAGGCTTGTCACTCGTTCTTCGAAGTCTTCTTCGATGCTTGACTTCTTTTCACCGTGACATTCGTTCCAATTTGGGGTGAGCGTCGACTACCCTCCCAATTAGCTCTGCCTCCGTCACTATGCCCACGACGTCTCTTTTTTCGCCAAGGTATTCTTCGTCATCCTGATTGATCATCAGTAACCTCATCTTCCTCTGTGGGATCCTGCTCGGTAACATTTTTTTTTAAGTTTCCCCGAGCTTCACTGCACATTCATTGCAGCGTAGAGTAGACGTCCCAGGGAACTACGTCCCCGGGTCTCTGACTTCACTCGTCAGAATCACGGCGGCCACCTTTAGTGTTTCGTGCGGGATTGCCTCTACCAGAGTCACCCTCGCACTTTACTGTCTACTCCCTTTACTTGGATGGTTACTGTTTCATTCAGTGACTGTCCTCTTCCGGTGGTCTACCTGGGCTGCGTACCTTTGTTTCGTCTTCATGTCCTCCGAAACAATACGCCTATAGTCAAGTCTTGCTGAGCCTCTGGAATTATACAAACACAAAAGAATTCTTCAACCCCCCTTCCCATAGTCAAACTTACTTCTACTCCTCTTTTGATGAATGGGCGGGGGCCGGTGCTATTATGTACTGAGAAGTTGGCCACTGTCCCATGAAGGCTCCCGATGTTCTTGTGCATAGCTTATGTCAATGTGACGGAAGCTCCACCATCGCTCAGCGCGGTGGAAGCTTGTTGAGCGACGAGTACTGATAGGGTGATCAGTCCTAGCCGACGGACTCGCCGCTACTTCCTCTGAAGCTATTCGGGAGGCTTCTCCTTCCAATCCTGTCGAAGGTTTGCTCGAGGGCACGCCTCTTCCCAATTTCGCATTTGCTGACAAATCTTGCACTGGCTCCGGCCACTTTCTTCCATTGTTTCCTCTTTGGAGTCTTTGTCTTCATTTGACTTGGTTTGTTTTCTCTTCTGGTTTCTCATGGGGTTGTAGTCACATTCTTGAGTTGTGTTATTCCTCCTGTGACCAGTGTCACAGATCTTCCTTCTGGGCTCTCCTCTCTTGCTGGACTTGTCTCCTTCGTTCACCTCCACATCCTTGATGTTGTCCTCCTTTGTGGCTGTTCTTTCTTTTGAATCTTGTGAGTTGTAGTCCCAGGATGTGGGAGGATTTTGTAGTTTCTGCAGTCTTCGGCTTCTGTCATGTGGCGTTTCTTCTCTTAGGACCTCTTCATCTAGTCCTAAGCTTGGGTTGTTTACCGAAAACTGGGTTGATTCCATCCAATAGTCCCGAAAGGATGTTCCTTTGATGCAATTACAAGCATACTCCGGCATAACGGTCTTCAACGCGTCCTTAGGTATGCCCACTTTAATATGTCTCCTTGTGGGATTAGCCTGAACCAAGGCATTACCTGCACTTAATAATCTTGGGGCAATTTGTTGAGTGTCTCACCTTTTTCCTTCCTGACGGCGTTTGGGCTTGTTCCTGGGTTCTCTTGTGCCCGTTCGCCCATAAACTTCGGCGAACTTCCTTCCAATGTGTGTCCAAAAGTCGTTTGCTCAGGACCCCTTACTGCCTGTTCACGTTGCAAAGGTAAGCTAGTACTCTTTAATACCTGTACGACGGTTTTTATATTCTGCTGCCGGTCTTCGTCGGTGCGGTGTTTCTCGTCTCTTGTGGTGTGTGCACTTCTGCAAGGATTCTTTGGGATGTCTTCTGGGTTCTCTGGTCTCCACCCTATCCTTTCTTGCCTCGAAAGTTCTTCTGTAACGGGAGGAACTAGAGAGATTCTTCGGGGACGAACCCCCGATCTTCGGTTGTCCAAATACTCCCATCGCGGAATAATCATTACAAGGTCTTCCAATTTCGACCTTCTTCGATTTATTTCTTCCCCTAATTCCTTGCATTCCTTTACTAACCGAATAATTTTGGCCAAATTTATCTTCTTTAAATTTTCCAAACTTTCTGTACTTATTTCGTTTAAGTTCGTTGTTTCGGAATCACTCGTGTCACTTACGCTTTCCTCATTCGTTATTTCTACGCTCTTACCGACATCGCGAAACTTATTTGCTTATTTATTTTATTTCAAAACCGTTTTAAAACTGTTATCACTGTTAACGACCCTTCTTACTGTTCTCAATTATTGTACCGAATTACTGTTACAGTTACTTCATATAATTGCTGTTACAATTATTTCATAAAATCACTGTTACAGTTACTTCATATAATTGCTGTTACAATTATCTCATAAAATCACTGTCACAGTTACTTCATATAATTGTTGTTACAATTATTTCATAAAATCACTGTTACAGTTACTTCATATAATTGCTGTTACAATTATTTTTCTACGTTTTGCTTTATTGTTACGCAAATTTATTTTAACAAAAAGTTACACTCTTGCGAAATACCTTGCAATAGAATCCCACTTCTGACACCAAATGACGTACGCGCCCAATCCGTATATTTATGGTATGAACGCCCATTCTCTGACTGTAATTCACTTCACGGGCACCCTTTAAGTTGGGCGTACCCGGTGATTTTATCTCTTATTTTCGTCCAGGATTATTCGGCCTACCCAAGACGGATGGCCCTTTAAATTGATAGGCTAGGTTCCTTCGGCTTTCCACAAGCCTACTTTGAACGTTAATTTTCCCCAGCTAACAAGAGGGGTCTATCACAAGGTATTTAAAACAACACACGCCCTCTTATAAATTTTATTAAATGTTACTCGACACAGTACATGCATTTAATAATTTATTCTGAATTACATCTATAAATTTTCCGACAATACAATAATCTTAACGTCAAAGACAAAGGTCACAGTTATGTGACTTTAATAGTTTATATATCGAGGGGTTTTATATTTTAGTGCAACAAAAATGAATAACAAGAAATGAAGTGGTCGCAATTCGACCCAGATATTCAAAGAATCAATTTACTTACGACATACAGATGACAAATGGCTCAATTGTGCCGTGTGCGGACCGTAGATTTACGGCCGCTCACAATTTTCAACGCTACCGTATATCGACTAATCGGGACTTTCTTCTGAACCCAAATTGACGGATTCAGGAACTAGGGGCTTAGACGTACCCCGTCTAGCCTTTACTTGGGGCCAGATTAAATTAAGAGAAAGTTCACAAAACTCTTGGTCCGTTGGTTAACATTAATTAAGATACAATCGAATTTATCGGTTTAGGTCGTTAACAATAACCTTTAGCATTTGCACAGATTTCCGCGTAGTTAATGACAGGAATTTAGTGACAATTTATACGTTTGGTTTTAATTTTCTTACACCACAAGTCTACAGGGGGTTTGTTTAGCCACAGTTAACTTCAAGGAGGAACTTCTACAACTGATTTTGACTCTCAAAATTCCCCTCAGTATTACCAAAAACTCCGCCCTTTGGGGTCTAAAGGACCTATCAAAACCAATTTCGTTACATGACGTCATTCGTACAAAATTACTGGCCTTCCATTGGCTCTAGTCTCAACTTTGTTAAAATCGAGGCTCCGCCTATCTCTTAATGAAATTTTTAAATTAAAATTTGACAATTTAAATTTATATTTCAAATTTAAAACAAAACTTTTAAATTTCGCTTGAGGGCTTCCTCTCAAGATCTCAAATGTAAACAAAAGTGAAAGCTTACAAGGCTCCTAATCGACCCAGACTCGTAAATTAACTGCCCTTTGACTCTACGATAAATCTATCCAGGACTTGTCAAACAACAAGTGCTCTCTCGGATTACACACCCTGACTTGGATTATACACAAGGTGTCGGTATCTTTTTACTTTAGTCGGGGTTCAAATTACAGATTTTACTTTTTATGCGCCATTAACTCGATTTCAATATCCCTCTGATGAGAACTGAATTAAAATAGAACAAACGCGAAGAAATTGGAAAAACACTTATTCATTCGTTCATGAATACAAAACCCCTTTGCTTTTTAAAGATGTTACACAAAGAAATCTTAAACTAAAATTTCTACATCTATTTTACAAAAGATCTGGGCATGTTAAATTTGATGGGTACAACAATATATATATTAGTGATGTAGCGGATGTCATTTTTTTCACATCCGCGGATGCGGATGCGGATGAGGATGTTTGATTTCAACATCCGCGGATGCGGATGCGGATGCGGATGTCTACATTTTCGTTATTTTTTAGGATATATTCGAGATTTGTTGTGTTTAACGTATATAATAAGTTATATAGAGAGAGCTGTAGCTATAATGTAGTATAATTGATTAATTGTACAATAATTGCTGTACTTTTCCCTGAACATATAAAATAATAGCAAGCATCTAACTAATATAGAAATCAATTAGTGAATTCGTCTGCAAATAAATTCGTTATATTTTGTTGAGTTTCAGCCACAATTAGAAACCATAATTGTGTTACCCGACCTCTTTCTCCACCTCCACCCTTATAGAAAGAGATCTTTAATTAGCTTGATAACTATTTATATTAAGTTTAAAGTTTTATTAGGCATATTTATAAATGAGTAATTAAAATAAAGTAAACTAAGATGTTCATCGTTTAATATTCAAACTTAATTATAGGAAGGTTATGCTTAAGGAACATTAATTTTTCTGCCTTTTCTGCTGCCAGTCTGTTTCTCTTTTCATCATATATTAATCCAGCACTGCTAAATAATCTCTCGCTTGGTACGCTTGTTGGAGGACGTGCTAAATGTTTCGTTGCAAGTTTACTCAAGTATGGATAGATATTCTGCGTATTTTTCCACCAACTAATAGGATTGTCACATGCAGCCAGGCGTTTTTCTTGGTGATAGTTCTCGATCATTTTTACTACATCTTTTGACATCGCGTAGGTCTCGTCATCGCTGCTTGACTCAAGAAACTGAGAGAGATATTCTGTGATAGATTTGCTTGTTGAAGGTGTTGGTTCTGTCACTGAAACTTTTATTCTTTTGGTGGGTGGCGAAGCGACAGATTCAAGAGATTGAAGCTCTTCAACTGCTTTGCCAAGTGATGATTTAACTCGTTCTAATGTACTAGGTGAAAATAACTTAGCTTTGTAACGTGGATCTAAGTAGGTTGCAAGAGAGTAACTTCATACAAGAACAGCCTCTCGTCTTGTCGCTTGCATCACTTTTGCGCACAATGAACTAGTTCTATTATTATAGTAGAATTTGATAATTTCCGCTTATTAATGACGTTTTATCTCAACGGTCCACATCCGCACGACATCCGCAGTCCAAAGTGCGGATGCGGATGCAGATGCGAGAAAATGTGCGGATGTTCCGCGGATGAGGATGCGGATGCGGATGTGACCTACATCACTAATATATATATATAGCCTATATATATATATATATATATAGCCTATATATCCTGAAATTTTCAAAAATATTTTTTAAATTTGACATCATACACACACACACACGCATTCAGTTGCCTTACAAAACCACGACATTTTCACATTTTCAGTTTTGGATGATATCATTTAACTTAGTATAAATAACAGTGATGTAGGACTCGAGACCGGTCTCGAGCCCTTTTTTCTGTTCTCGGTCTCGGTCATGGTGTCTCGACTAAATCAGTGCTGAGTATGGTGATGTTTCTCAAGAGCAATGAACACTTATCTTGTTTTAAACTGCTGAAAAATGTCACAAAGTATGAATTTGTGAATAAATTATGAGTAAATTTTGCAATTGTTACTCGATAGCCTCTTTAGAATCTTCATTCCTGAATGTGAAATACAGAACTTAGGAATTAGAAATTAAGCAAAACTGAATACATGCAAAAATTTAATATGGTTTGGGTCTCGAGACCGGTCTCCGGGTGCTTAGGCCTCGGTCTTGGCCATGGTGGTCTCAACTACATCACTGATAATAACCTAACTAAACTTAACGTAACGTAAACTAACCTTCATTATATCCTTTGTTTCACGATATTTAATAAATTCTCAATAAAAAATAAGTATGAATTTTTAGCGACACCGCAAATGCCACTGTTTGCATGTTCATGTCGCGATGTTCTTGGTGTGTGTGTGTGTGGGTGTGTGTGTGTGTGTGTGTGTGTCTGTGTGTGTGTGTTTGTAGGCTATAATTTGTCACGGTTTCGTAAGAACACACACATTCTCATTATACAGTGTATATAATATATATATATATATATATATATATATATGAGGAATAAAACCACGAAGGAAAGGAAACACAGAATGGTGCTCAAGCGCTTTCGTCTAATGACATCCTCAGGAACACTGAAGTACATAAAGATTTACAGCCTATATATAGGTTACAGAAAAAAAAAATATATAATATATATATGTATACAATAAACGGAGAAACAAAATTAAAGGATTGTGGGAGGGGCACACAAATTTATAAGGAAAAACTATCGATTTTTAGCACAAGATTAAATGAATTGTTTCCAACCAATGTTATAGATAAAAAAAATATGTATAGATACAAATTTATACTGGAAATCTGGCCGGGTTTTAGCACTGCCCTTTTTGTATATAAAAATTGAAAAATAAAAGTTATTAGGGTGGCATACAAGTTTACCAAAGATTTTGCGTTCTACACTTCTTATCTAAATCTGTTCTGAAGGAATTCAAAACAACAGGATCGAGTTGAAAAAGACCTTTGCTTATGTTGAAGTTATTTGTAAGTTGGATAATGGCAGACTCAAGAATATTTCTATTAACAATGTTGCTAGAGTGAAACAAAACTGGAGCATTATTCCAATCAATACAGTGGGATAAATCTGACAAATGGACAAAAAGGGCACTGGACAACTGTCCTGTTCTAACGGAATATTGATGCTGTTTTATACGTGTGTGCAAATCCTTTCCCGTCTGACCTATGTAAAAGGAATCACATTATTTACAACCAATTTTATAGATAATGCCTGAATTATTGGTAGGGCTATTTTTTACTATGGTATTTTTCACAATATTGTTATATGAAAATACTACATTTATATCAAACGTTTAAGTACATTAGCAATGCTTAAAAAGCCCGGGAAAAATGGAAGTACTAAAATATTTTTGACAAAGTACGAGTGTTATTATTGACATGATAGAAAGTTCGTTTTGCCTTGTTGAGACAAGATTCCATAAACGCAGATGGATAACACAGATCACTTCCAATACCGTTGATTTTTTCTAATTCGGCATCGATGTATTCCGGACTGGCGATCCTAAGGGCGCGGAGAAACATTGAAGAAAAAATGGCCTTCTTAGTGGGGGTGTCATGTCCCGAGTAAAAGTGTACGTAGGACAAATTTTTTGTTTTTTTCCGATAGATACTAAACTTAAAACCTGGGCTTTCCCTATGTACACGCACATCCAAAAATGGGATTGAATTGTCTTGTTCCACTTCTAAAGTAAACTTAATGGAGGGGACTTGATCATTTAACTGAAGGAGGAAGTTATCCAGGTCACGATTCATGGGCCAGATACACAAAATATCGTCGACGTACCGCAACCAAGGGATGCCAACCCCCAGGATTCTCGGAATGTAAGTAATTTCGAAAAACTCCATATAAATATTGGAGAGGAGGGGCGACAAGGGGTTGCCCATGGTCATCCCAAAAACGGTATTGGAAGTGATCTGTGTTATCCATCTGCGTTTATGGAATCTTGTCTCAACAAGGCAAAACGAACTTTCTATCGTGTCAATAATAACACTCGTCCTTTGTCAACAAAAATTTTAGTACTTCCATTTTTCCCGGGCTTTTTAGGCATTGCTAATGTACTTAAACTTTTGGATATAAATGTAGTATTTTCATATAACAATATTGTGAAAAATATCATAGTAGAAAATAGCCCTACCAATAATTCAGGCATTATCTATAAAATTGGTTGTAAACAATGTGATTCCTTTTACATAGGTCAGACGGGAAAGGATTTGCACACACGCATAAAACAGCATCAATATTCCGTTAGAACAGGACAGTTGTCCAGTGCCCTTTTTGTCCATTTGTCAGAGTTATCCCACTGTATTGATTGGAATAATGCTTCAGTTTTATTTCACTCTAGCAACATTGTTAATAGAAATATTCTTAAGTCTGCCATTATCCAACTTACAAATAACTTCAACATAACCAAAGGTCTTTTTCAACTCGATCCTGTTGTTTTGAATTCCTTCAGAACAGATTTAGATAAGGAGTGTAGAACGCTAAATCTTTGGTAAACTTGTATGCCACCCTAATAACTTTTATTTTTCAATTTTTATATACAAAAAGGGCAGAGTGCTAAAACCCGGGCAGATTTCCAGTATAAATTTGTATATTTTTTTTGGTTGGAAACAATTCATTTAATCTTGTGCTAAAAATCGATAGTTTTTCCTTATAAATTTGTGTGCCCCTCCCACAATCCTTTAATTTTGTTTCTCCGTTTATTGTGTATATATATATATTTTTTTTTTCTGTAACCTATATATAGGCTGTAACTCTTTATGTACTTCAGTGTTCCTGAGGATGTCATTAGACGAAAGCGCTTGAGCACCATTCTGTGTTTCCTTTCCTTCGTGGTTTTATTCATCATAAATATTTTTCACGTGTTACTTTCGTGAAATAATTTTCATATATATATATATATATGCGCCTCGGTGGTGTAGTGGTTAGCGTCGCTGACTACGAATCCATCGGCCCCGGGTTCGAGACCCGACGGCAGCCGGCGCGCAACAAAACCCAGCTGTTCATCCTTCCACACAATAAAGAAAGTGGTTGGTAGATAAATGGGTACCCTAGGTGGCCTAGTGGTTAAGACGCTGGGATGCTGCTGATGGGGCGTGGTTCGGATTCCACGTTAAACTGTAGGTCTAAGGTGGAGTGAAAAGCTTGACCTTCGTCAGAATGAACAATTCGGGCGGAAGCTAACCTAAGGTTTTATATATATATATATATATATATATATATAATGTTATAATGTTTCAGGCCAACAAAGACCCTAGGATTCACTCATGGCTGGTCTACCTGTGTTCGTAATTGTGTATTGTGCATGTCCTCCGTGGTGACGGAGGGGACCTACAATTTTACGTGGGTTCCGAACCACAAGGAATATAAGAAATTTTTATAGTGGGCACACTAGGGGCCACGTCGGCCCATCGAGGCGGCTCCACTATGTAAAAACTGCCTGTACATTGCAACAACCAATTTTTACAAAACTAAATAATTATTAATTTAAAACTAATTAATTATCGATTTAAAACTAAAGATAGAATCTGTGGATCCAGAGGATCAAGTCATAATAGACTATTATCCACAAATATGTTACACTCTATATCTATTTATAACCGACATGCAAATATATCAGATCCAAAGAATCCAGTCAATTTCATTACGGTATCCATCAATACCAGTACCTTGCCAACCAAAAATAAGTCACGGTCCATATCGATTGAGGACCAAGTCAAAATTTACAACCATATACATTACAATATATATACTTAGGAGGAAAAGTGTAGGTGTGGCTGTAAAGACTGTACAGTAATGTAGAAATGTGTGTGCACCCATTTTGGGTCTCCCATTTAAAGGTGTTTGTGGGGCAAGTGAAGATCATGAGTTTTTCAATACCTCACAGTACTATGGGGGGCACCGCTCGGCAGAGGAATCTCTTTAAATGGGGTGTGTAAGGACAGAGAGTATCCCCTAACCCAAGACGCTGCCTCCCAACATCCCACAACACTTGTAAAACTATGTTTTCTTAAATCTGTTCTACATCTTGGCTTAAATAATTTCATACTATGACCTCTAGTCTGGTTATTGTGATCTTTAATGAAAAGAGACTCAAAATCTATCTTATTTACCCTTAATTTTACTACCTTAAAGAGGCTTAAACTATACCCAATCTCTCAATATATGCGTCTAATCGATTTTTAAACATGTTTATAGACGTGCTACTAATTACTTCTACCGGCAAACTATTCAAGCTATTTACTATTCTATGCGTAAAAAAGTTTTTCGCAACTGCTGTCTCGAACCTTCTACTTGTCAACTTACACCCGTTATTTCTAGTCCCATTATATTGAGATATTTCGAAAAAGCTATCTCTATCTACGTTATCGAACCCATTCATAATTTTGAAAACCTGGATTAGATCACCCCTTAGCCTCCTAGTCTCGAGTGTAGTCAATTTTAACTCTTTAAGCCGATCCTCGTACGACTTTGACCTAAGCGACGGAATCATCTTAGTTGCTCGTCTTTGAACTCTTTCGATTTTGTCTATATCTTTGCGCATATGCGGATTCCAAAATTGGACCGCGTACTCCTAATGGGGTCTAACTAATGATTTATAAAGAGGAACTATAATCTCGCGCGATTTGTACTCAAAATTTCGAGCTATAAAACCTAACACTTTGTTCGCCTTAGTGACCGCTGCTGTACTTTGTTTCGCTACTTTTAAATCACCAGTGACTATAACTCCTAAACTTTTTCCTGCTCTACGCTTGTTAAATCTTTCCCTGACATACTATACGCAAAATTACCGTTACGCGAACCTATATGCAAAATTTTGCACTTATCAACGTTAAATCTCATTTGCCATGTGACTGACCAATCAACGATTTTATTCAGATCATCCTGGATTTTACCTCTATCTTCGTCATTAATCGCCCTACCACCCAGCTTTGTGTCATCCATCCGCAAACTTTGAAACTGTACTGACTAGGCCGACATCTAAATCGTTAATATATATAAGAAAAAGCAAGGGGCCCAATACAAAATCCTGAGGATCGCCACTCGCTACATTAGCCCAACAGGACTCCGCTCCATCAACGACCACCCTCTGTTTCCTACCTCGCAACCATTCTTCTAGCCACTTTATTACTACACCGCTGATTCCATAAGCCTTTGTTTTTTCAATGAGTCTTTTATGCGGCACGGTGTCAAACGCTTTTTGAAAATCTAAATACACTACATCAACCGCCCGATGACTGTCGTAAACGTCAACCACGCTGCGTATTTCTAACTAGTTTATGCAATTCTAAGTGTTCGATATACGATCCCTAATTATTGATTCTAGTAGCTTACCTACAACAGACGTTAAACTGATTGGCCTATAATTTCCCGCCTCACCTTTATCGCCTTTCTTAAAGATACGTGTGTGTGTGTGTGTGTGTGTGTGTGTGTGTGTGTGTGTGTGAGAGAGAGATAACGGAAGCGAGACATACCGCAGAAACGATCGTACATTTTTTGCTGTGCATTATTATTATTATTATTATTATTATTATTATTGTTATTATTGGTAATAGTAGTAGTAGTAGTAGAAGTAAATGCAAAGAAGAGGTGAATCCATTAGGAAAACTGTAAAGTTTTCCATAAGTTATACAATAATCTTACTTTTAGATTATTTATAAAAGCGATCCGATTTCAGAATTAATCCTCAAACGATTACGCACGAGGTATTAATGGCTTGAGTGAACAGCTCATGCGGCGAACGAGCCAAACTCGGCCCGCCATCTTTACTGTATTTTTATTTAAATACGATTACCTTCCCGCCCGAGAATAGAGCTTTGTTTTAAATACTTAAAAATTACTTTTCAATTAAGATTAGACTCGTAGAAATAGGACGGAATTCCTCAAGGGGCGGAAGACTCGGAGCATCCGGAAATCATCGGATGAGCCGATTAGGTGCGGTAGAGTTTGCACAGTAGAATAATACAGATTTTGTTAATAATGACCATAATATTTCCAGAGTTTGGTTCCCCAAACAAAAGTAAAGAGAGAGAGAGAGAGAGAGAGAGAGAGAGAGAGAGAGAGAGAGAGAGAGAGAGAGAATATATACATATACTGTATGTATATAGAGGGTAATTAAAAAAAAATTTGACACTTATACGGGGTTTTATTTTTTATTTCCAATTTATTTGTAAACATTTTTTGTGATATAAACAGTGATTCATACAGTCTCTACTTGCTGTCCACGGATATCTACAGTGTGTGTATGAAAGCGATCAAACGTTGCTTCCAGAGTCCTAAGGCACATCTCTGGTGGTATTGATTGGATGACATCTGTAATTCTTTCCCATATAAGTATTAACATTCTTTTAATCATCCTCTATATTAAAATCGCAACCACAGAATAAAGAAAAGATATGGTAAAGATGTAAAGGTTTTCCGAGTTTTTATTGTTTTTTATTGTTTTTTTTTGGGGGGGGGGAGTGGAAGCATTATTCCACCTTCAGGTGGTTTGAGTATATATAAAATAATTATAATAACGGTCACTGTAAATCTGGCAACAGCTGCAAATTTTATCAGCCCACTATTTGCAAGTACAAGTAAGTACAAGTAAGGAGTGCCACTATCATCACCTTCCAACAAACTCAAGGGACAATAGGGAAAATGGCAAGAAACCTATGAATACCAACCACGAAACAAATTTTCTTGACATCGCAGACACAATACAGCTACTATGTATGCCTCATGCAGCACATACAGTCGACACAGCTGAGAACCTCCGAGCCGAACCGTTACCAAGCAAGAAACTACCAGGATAGGTAACCGGAAACGGAACTTTCTTGGAGGACCATAGGAATACAAAACACGCGACACTGAAGGAAAGTGAATTTGGAATACTCGAACGACAACGCATAACAGGAAACATAAATATAGTCCTGGCAAATATTCAAGTTCTAAGATCGAACCACACGATAAACAAAGTTTCATACCTGAAAGGATTTATGGATGAAACAAAGACTGACATCGCATGCCAAACAAAGACTGCCAAGAAGATGTTGGGATCATAAAATAAAAATTCATAATGTATAAATGTAAGTTAGGTTTAATAGATAGATTTTAAAAGGTTGAAAATAAGCCTATTCTAAAATTTGACAAGAGTACGTGACATGAACCACGAAGCCAGAACAACAGGTTTCGTTTGGTTCATACTCGCATTCACGTTCAGACAATCAGGAATAGGTTTCTTATCACGTGATGTCCTTCTCTAGTTTTGCTCAATCGTGTTCTTGAAGATAAGTTACTTTTTAAGTAGTACTAGATTTATATAAGTAGGAGATTTAATATCAGAAAATAGGCCAATAAAGTTAGTTAAATTATAAAAATTATTGAAATCATGTATTAATTACGGTCTTTTAAGTTTTAGGTTTGTAAATAATTAAAGGACAGATAACATGCCAAGCGAGATTGGAACCGCAAAATCTGCTCGAAGAAAATGGCATCGCAAACAGAGATACACTCAGACACACAGAGTGACAGAGACAGAGTACGAGAAACAGGGTCAAGAAGAGTCAGACAGAGTCGTTAGAAGCAGTTTGTCCACCTTAAAATCGTTTTGCTCTCCCTTGTTAATGTTTTTCAATTTCTCTATTCAAGCCAGTGGGAAGTAGGGCCTCGCTTTAAGATGAATTAAGAACAGTAAAGTCAATGCATTACCCACTAGGACCAACGACATAGAATCTTCTATCCACGGTTTTTTATTCATGTCACGCGCGAGATTATATCGTTTTTGAAGGCCTACTTGATTTTCGGTCAAGGCTTAACCTTGTCTCTTGAATTATATAACGTAAGTGTAAAGCTAAAGCAATCTGTGAACATAAGATTAAAAGTATAAAAATAGTGGTGTTACATATTAAAACCGTTTATATTAATGGTAAAAAGTTAAATTTTGAAGTTATTATTACAACGATACAAACATTAATTTACTTAGTTGTGGTTCAGTGGGAATCCATACCGATAATCCGAACTTAAAGTATCATTGGTCACGTTACCATCCTGAGTGTGGGTGTGTATAGTCACACACCAACCCACGGACGAGTCAATGGACGGTCAACTACAAATGTTCCGAACCTCAAACTCTTTAAAGATCGTGAAACTGCGAATACTGCGTAGATAAAAAATAAATAAAAATCGATGGTTACAACATACTACGAGCTGACAGAACAAAAAGACGAAAAGGTGGCTGTGCTCTAGCACAGCTATATACATACGAGAGCCATATGACAGAGACAATAATAAGTAAATCCAACAGCTACGTGGAGTTCGTAGCAGTAAAAATTTAAAAACTTAACATGATACTAATAGTCATCGACAGACCTCCGAACACTCCAACTGCAAAATTCTCTGGAGCCATTGCCGACATCAGAAACCTAATAAAATCCTTAAACATCCCGAAGACGATACTCTGCGGTGATTTGAATTTCCCATTTACAACATACAAAATAATAGAAAAAAAATTAATAAATACACCAGGACAAGGGGGCACAATAAAAGACCAGGAACAAGCAGAAATGTTGACAGCTCTAACAAATGAATTTATGTTAACACAGGAGATAACAAATAACACCAGAAAAATAACTGCTTGGATCTGGTATTCGCGAATAACACCAACTTAATGATATAAAAATAACACCAACAAATATCTCAGACCAGGTATCAACTAATATGGCGAGAGCACTGAAAGAAAATAATCATATTGAAGAAAAAAGTAAAGTTAATAATTTTAATCTGAACCCTAAAACTATAAATTGTGAAGAAATTAGATCCCATATGACACAAATAGAGTGGAAAACAGTTTTAAAGGATAAAACAACCGAAGAAATACTAATAACCTTGGAAAAAAAAGACGCTAGTAATCGTAGAAAAATATGTTTCGAAAGTACAGCCAAAGGGAAAGAAACTATTTTGAGAGGCAAGAGCGAACATTATTCCGCAAAAAGAGAGTAGCCACGAAGTTAATTAATTGCACAGACAACAACACCAAAAAAGTGATACAAGTAAAATTGGAGAGTACAGACACAGAAATACAAGCCCTAATTAATGGTCATTCAGAGAGGGAAGAGGAAGATGCCGTGAAAGCAATAAAAGATAACCCAAAATACTTCTCTGCTTCACAAAAAGAAAAACAAAAACGTGGGTCACTATCGCACCCTTAAGGAAAAAAATAATGAGCTAACTGACGATCTAAAAGAAATATCTGAAATATTGAGAACTCAATATGAATCAGCTTTCAGTACCCCAAATGGAGAGGCATAACTGATTTTGAATTTACCTCAGAAGATATAGCGAGAGCTATAGGACAAATGAAATTACATTCAGCTGCAGCTCCGAACTAACTGAATGCTTTGTTGATTAAAAACTGTAAGAATGAAATAACTATAGCCCTTTATTGGATATGGGGAAGATCCCTGGACACGGGAAATACCGAGCATACTAAAAAGAGCGAATATTGTTCCTGTACAAGGTGGCACAAAATTCAGGACACGCAGGAACTATGCTTTTTCAATGCAAATATACTCGTACATGTACAGTATATTTGCACTGAAAAGCATAGTTCCTATGTGTCCTGATTTTTGCGCCACCCTGTATATAAAGGGGGGAGGGATAGGTCTCAAACAAAGAACTATAGACTGGTGTCACTGACATCACATCACATCACATCTCACCAAAATATTTGAAAGAAAAGTCAGGGAGAAAATACACGACCTTTTGTAGACACAGGATAGGAAAGATTCAATAAAAATCAGCACGGATTCCGATCAGGAAGATTGTGCCTATCACAACTAATAGAGCACTATAACAATATCACAGGCGCACTTGAGAGCAATCATAACACGATAATGATAACAATGACAACACGGATTTTGCTAAAGCATTCAATAAGTGTGATCATTACATAGTAGCACATAAAATGAAACACATGGGAATAACAAGCAAAGTGGGTAAATGGGTCTACAACGTCAGCAAGTCGTAAAACCTAAGGTATATCGTCATCTGAATCGAAAGTACGCAGCTCAGTTTCACGAGGAACAATATTAGCCCCACTCCTTCCTATTCATTATCATGCTGACATACATAGACAACGAAGTAGCCTACAACAGTATAGTTGTCCCTATACGATACAAAGATTAGCAAAAAAATAGGCAAAGCAGATGAGGTGGAAGCCCTACAGAAGGATACAAACAAAATATACAAATGGTCAAAAGACAATAACATGAATTTTAACACTGAGAAATCTCAGCTCTTGAGATATGGAACAAATGAGAAATTTAAACAGACAGCATAATATGTCCCAGATAGACAGGAAATTCAGAGAAGGAAAAATTGAAACATAGAATTAGATAGCTACAAACAGAGCAAAAAGAGTTAAG
>JAJOZX010012594.1:0-113383 GCA_023014485.1 Bathynomus jamesi
TTGATGGAAGCGCTCTCCTTGCTCATCACTCACTGCACAAGGTTTTTCAGGAAAGAATCTAAGTGGGAATCAGGGTTGTGGAGTCGGAGTCGTGGAGTCGCACGTTTCAGGGCGGAGTCTGAGTCTGAGTCGGTAAAAAACTTCCGACTCCAATTTTCTGTGTCCTGTGTCACCCTTATTTCTAAATCCTAAATACTAACATTTTAGGTTATTTAGTTTTTTTGGTCATAACCTTATTCATTGATAGCCCAGCCCCTAGATTAAGTTTTTTTAATATTTTTTTTTTTACATTTTCAGAATATACAATTAATATTTATTTAAATATAAAATATAAAATTTCACACTTAGTGTGGTGGTGATGAAATGTCTTATTATTATGATAATTATAAGTGAAACACTAGAGGAGTCGGAGTCGTATATTTAAAATGTGAGGAGTCGGAGTCGGATTTTTAGATTTTTTTACAATGTGTGGAGTCTGAGTCGAATTTTTGACAATGTGTGGAGTCGGAGTCGGAAAATTTTGGACCGACTCCACAACCCTGGTGGGAATGCAGGAAGTGAATTTTTAACAACATTCGACACTCCATTTTTTGAAGGCATCAAGGAGGTTCTTGACTCCATCCTTATACTCAGGTGACTTGTTGCTTCCAAGAAAGTTTCACATATCCATTTGAATGCCAGCCAAGCCTCAATTCCAGCGGACTTAGGACTTTTCAATTCAGTTCATTCAAAACCTCCCTTATTTGTGGCCCAACAAAAATTCCTTCCTTCATTTTGCTGCAGTAACCTTCAGAATTTCCTTGAAAGTATTGGAACCCTTCAGAATTGACTTTACCTATTGCTTTAACAAATTCTTCATTAAACCAAGTTTAATGTGAAGAGGCGGCAGATAGATCTTTTGGGGATCCACTAAAGGGACAGACTGGACATTGCTTATCCCTGGGACATATGTATACCTAAGTGGCAGTCACTTTTGGTGTAATGTTCTAATAGTGGCGCAACTGTCCCCAGGCAAAGGAAACAACAAAGTTTTGTGAATCCTGACTGCATACCCATAAGCATTTTTATAACTTTTAGATCTCCACAAACATTCCATTGATGACTGTCGTATTTGATTGCCTTAAGTAGTATATCCATATTGTCATATGTCTCTTTTAGATGGATGGAATGGGCAATGGGGATGGATGGCATTATATTACCATTATGCAAAAGAACTGCTTTCAGGCTTCTCTGCGACGAATCAATAAAGAGCGCCACTCAGATGCCCATACGTCTGAGATATGGCTGTAAAGTCCATTGATGTCATGGCAATAACAGAGAGGACTGTCTACTGAAAAGAATGCTGTTAATTCAAAATTCCGCTTTCGGTAGTAAACTATACGAACATTGTTCTCAAGTAAATTGTTCTCCTTTAGTCTTGAGGTGAGAAAGCTCTGATTTCTCTTTAGACAGCGATAAGTCTCTAACAAGATCATTCAACTGTCCTTGGGTTAACTTTTTAGGCTCTAAATGTCTACCTTCAAAAGTGTACTCTGGTTCTGTAGATGGTCCGGAAACGCCAGTTGCACCTTCATCACTTTCCATGTCGTCTATGATAGAATCTAGCCTATCACTTGGGGGGAATTGGACTGGGCAATGTTTCATCATGTTTTACTGGTCTACGTGCTGAATCCAAGTTTGGATATACAATCTGGTGTTTGTTCTTGGCAGAAAACCCCATTAAGTTCACACTACAAAAATAACAGTCTTCATGATGATCTCTCGGCTCCCTCCATATCATGGGTATGGCAAATGGCATTGAAGTTTTCTTTTTGTTAAGCCAATCACGTAATCCATTTGAACAGCCAGAACAGATTTGATGTGGTGCCCATGGTTTATCTTGATCACCTAGATGGCAACCAAAGTATAGCTTGTATATTTTCTTAATGTCGGTTGTAATACTTTGTCGCTGTGTTTTAGTTGTCAACTGGCCGCATACGAAACAGAACTTGTCGGGGTCATTCTTACATTGTCGAGGCATGTTGCTGACCTGAGCAAACTATAAATTCAAAAAAAATGTATACACCAACTTGACACAACAAGTTTCTTGGACTGGACTGATCTTTTGACACACAAAGCACGGCGTTGTTTCCTGAATCACAATGCTGCTAGACGTAAAAGCTCACACCTGAAATACATAAGATGTATAATTAAGATATTGAAATAAATAAGATGAATAAACTAAAAAAACACAATAAAATAAACACAATCAATGTTGAAATATTAGTATTTTGCTATTTAAAATGGTTAAATCTGTGTAGTTATATATATGCCTTCATCTTGAAAACTATACGTGGTAGAAAACATCTGAATGCAGTTTTGGAATCAGCGTGAAAAATGCTATCCAGCCACCACAAATTTTACTCTGATGAAAAATCTTTGTTGACCAGTGTTATTATTACCTAATGATAATAAAGTTTATCATCGAGTCTAGTTTGTTTACTTAACCATCTTAACGCTTAACCTATTTAAGGGTGGGGGGGGGTAAATCTGGCTGGGTTCAGAACCGCTGCTCTAAATCATTGAGATATAAAATAGAGTAATGGACCCAAAACTGATCACTGGTATCCCCACTTTTCATTTTCTGCCACCTTGATTCATGACCATTTAGAATTACTCTGTTCTGTCTTCTAACCCTTTTACTATCCAATTTAAAACTGACCCTAATATACCATGAGCTCTTAATTTATATAGCAGTCTCCTTGTGGAACCTTGTCAAATGCTTTACAAAAATCTAAATAAATAACATCTACATCATTTCCATTATCTACCTGATCAGTTACAAATTCTAAAAAAAATCTAAGAGATTAGACAAACAAGACCTTCCTGATCTAAATCCATGTTGTGAACTTGAAATAAGATTAAACTTCTCCAAGTGATCTTGAATATTATTCTTTATAATTCTTCCTAGTATCTTTCCTACCAATGATGTCAAGCTAACAGGCCTATAATTTCCTACCTCCTCCTTACTACCCTTTTTGTAAATGGGTACAACATTAGCTTTTTTCCGTTCATCTGGTACTACTGCATAATTAATTGATGTAGCAAGCAAAATAGTTATTGCCTCAGATAAGCTTTCTTCACCTTTTCTGAGAATCATAGCAAATATATTATATCAGGTCCAGCAGCCTTATTTGACTTCATTGTATGAATCGCCTGCCTAACATCATCCTTCCTTATATGAATATGATCAAGATTGTCTGAATTTACAGGATCTAAAGCATTAAAATCAGTCTTCATTAAAAACAGAACTAAAATAATCATTGAAAATACCAACACTCGTAACTAACCCACTTTTTGTTATACTGTTCATAATTTTTTTTTTTTTAATTCTATATTTTTCTCATCCTCTTTACTTGCATGTCTGTAGTTTGCATGGTATGACCGTGTTTCTTTGAGTTAAAACTGTTTGCATGGTTTGTAAGCATTCTTATTTTACTTTTTTTCATATTCACCCCTTTCCTATGCTCTTTGACTATTTTTCCGACTTGTTGGTAGGGGCCAGTGGATGATGATGGTGAGTCTCTCGCTCTTTCTCTGAATGAATGTTAACCTACAAATGATAGGGTTTACTACTTTAACCCCTTATTCTTGTCTTTTAATCCCCTACTCTCTCCTTTCTCTCGGGCTGACCTTAGAGTGGATCTTTAGGGTCTTTGTTAGTTTTAGCTTATGTAGATCTTTTTCAAACATCCTATTATGATGTTCAATTGGGCCAATCCTATCGTGCTTTTTATTATGTTTATAAAAACTAAAGAATTTCTTTGGATCTTTATTGCTATTTCCAGCTAGATTTATTTAACTTTGCCTTTTACTCTTCCTAATCAAACTATTTAGCTTATTTCTTAACTGCCTATAATTATCCAAGTCCAAAATAGTATCACTCCCTATTATTTCCCTCTAAAAAGCACGTTTATATGAGGCAGGTTGGAATTGCCCATAATTAATGTTCTAGCACTACAACCTTTATCTCTAGAACCATACTGTCATCAACTCAGTTGCTGTCTTTGTACAGGGGTCTTATCCACCCCTGTATGGAGTATGCTTTTCATGTTTTGGGTGGGTGGAATGAAAGGCTTTTCATGTGGTCAATTCCTCCCATCTTACTGTCTTAAATCCTTTCTTGGGCTAGCTTAGGAGCGGCTCTTTGGGTCTTTGTTAGCCTGTAATTCCGTTCGCTGTAATGTTGCCTCACCATCTCTGCTATTAGCTATTACGATGCAAACTACTCTTCTGAACTCTCTAACTGCATGCCGCTTCCTTTAAGGCGAGCTGCAGTACCAGACTTTCCTTGTGAACAGACGTGTTTTATCGAGTGTCCAGTGTTATCAGTTGAATAAGTGGTTTTTGTTGAAGTATCTTTAAAAAAAAAAGTGTGTTGGTGTGGTGCATTCTTAACTAAATTACTTTGTGTTACTAATCATTCATTAATGAATATATTTCATCTATTGACTTTATTCAGTACTATATTACTTGATTAAACAAAGGATAGTGCACGTGGCTTGCTTTTTGTTTTTCAAATCTATCAGAAAACGACGAGTCATAAGGTTCATTTTCACTTCTTTTGGGAGGTCAGGTAGTGTGGTCACACACCGTGGGAAAAAAGTTGGTCGAATCGTGGACAGATAAGTACTATTAATACTCTCTTTTACAGATCTTTCGTCGGTAGCTTAATTATATATTCATTTAGTATAAATTTGTGTTACAAGAATGTTTGTGCGTTTCAGGAACATTTTTTGCGGGTTTGCACAGGTGACGGCGCAATAAGTACGCTGTAGACCTACATTGTAATTTATTAATTTCCAAGCGCTCATTTTTTCTTTTTTAACTAATTAAGAGCATGGCACCCCCATCAAGTACTTGCAGTCTCTGTGAAGGGAAATTTGCCGCTTACGCGTTTACAATGGCTAATAATAATAATGAACAGTTAGTTTGCAGGTGGTGCTCAAGGATGGAAGTGCTGAGGAACGAGTTAGAACGTGAGAGGGAGGCCAGAGTTAGGCTTGAAGAAAGCGTGATGCTCCTGATGGCAAAACTAGAATCCCTTGAGACTCCAGTTACGACCCCTCCTGCCTCAGTTTCTACTAATATAATAAATAGTACTAATAGCCCTTTCTCTTCCCCTAGTTCCAAACCCTTCGTTCGAGTGCGTAATGGAGCCCCATTGAGAAAACCTAAGACTTGTCTACCAGTAATAACAAACAATAAGTTTTCTGTTTTAGGTTTTGAAGATGCTGATGAACCTGAAATACGACTCGGCGATTCCATTGTTCGAGGGCAGCTCGAGGAATTCTGTGGGAGAAACCCTCGTCGTAGGCGCCGTTACTGCTACCCTGGTGCAAGGGTGGAGGATATAACTAAGAGTGTTGACCATTTTACAGACTGTACCGCCGAGGACACAACGTATGTTATTCATGTCGGTATTAATAACGCTTTAAATTCTAGATCGGAAGAACTGCTGGCTAGGTACAGGGACTTACTAGAGTGAGTAAAGGAAAAAACTAATAAGATTGTTTTAACAGGTATACTTCCTCGAATTATCCAACGTAACGATTTCTACAGCAAGGCGACATATATTAACAATAACCTAAAGTCTCTCTGCCAACAGGAAGGAGTGCATTTTGCGAATTTTTGGAACAGTTTCTACGGCAGGAGGGACTTGTTCCTCGGAGATGGACTTCATCTTAATGACGTTGGAGCTGCGCGTTTAGGAAGACTATTTCATAATACTGTCTCTTCTTTTCAGGCTGCCGTAACTCGAACGGTCCCAGCGTAAATTCCACAAATTTCCCCTGCGCTCGCGAAGGTGTCGCAATTACAAACAATTTGAAGGTTCTATCCTTAAATGCTCGTAGCTTACGAAATAAAATAAACGAATTTTTTTCTTTAATTGCTTGTAAAGACTATGATTTAATTGCGATAAATGAATCGTGGCTTAGCACTGAAACACGTGACTTTGTAGGGGAGTATCAAATTAGAGGTTATAGACTTTTTGTTAAAAACAGAATAGGTAGGCGAGGAGGCGGTGTTATGTTGTATATCAAAGATAATATTGCGAACGTTATAGAAGTAAAGCACACAATTCCAGAACCAATAGATTCGACTATAGCAGAACTTAAATTGAACGATTTCAAACTTGTTGCGGTTATATATAGGCCCCCTAATCAAACAGCTGATACGGACGAAGCGTTATATCGTGAACTAAAGAGAATAATAGGTAGTGAGCAGGCTTTAGTTATGGGTGACTTTAATTGCGCCAACGTGAATTACGATACAATGCAGGGAGACGCGGAAGGTAATCGTTTAGTTAATTTTCTCGAGGATAGCTTTCTTATTCAAAAGGTTGGGGAACCTACGAGGTTGGACAGTATTTTAGATTTAGTAATAACTACGGATGATAGGCTAATTACTGATCTTCAAGTAATAGAACCGTTAAGCAATAGCGATCACAATATGGTAGAGTTTGTCCTCTCAGTAAGTCACTCGAAACCAGCTAACTCGACTAAAATTCCTAACTTCCAGCACGCAGACTTTTGTAAATTTCGAAATAAATTGTCACACGTCAATTGGGAAAACGTAATGGGGAACTCCAACGCAAAACTAATGTGGGAATCGTTTGAAACAGTATTTAGGACTATAAATGAGGAATGTGTACCGTACAAAATTAAGCGTGCGAAAGTAAATAACAAGCCCTTGTGGTTTACTTCTAGAGTAGGAGACATTATAAAGAGTAGAGATAGGGCTTATAGGCTACATAAGTGCGATAAAGACAATTTGTGGTTACGAAACAACTACATATCTCTAAGGCGTGAAGCGAAAAGTGTGATAAAAAAGTCCAAGCGCGAATTTGAAATCTCCATAGCTCGTGACGGTAAAGAAAACCCCAAGCGATTCTTTCAATACGTCAACAATAGAAATCCAGTAAAAAGTGTCTTGGGGCCGTTGAAAAATGTTAACGGAGATCTAGTTTCTGAAAACAAGGAAATGGCTACCTTGCTAAACGAATTCTTTACGTCAGTTTTTACTATAGAAGATGTAACGAATATCCCTACGGTCATAGACATAATACCCTTTGATAATGGTAATATTTTGGATAATATTGTGGTTAGTGAAGGGAGGTAATGCGCTATATTGATAAAATGAAAACGCGTAAATCACCGGGGCCGGATTCCATATATCCCATACAACTAAAAGAATTAAAAGATAGCATTGTTGTGCCGCTAACAAAGATTTTTAATGCGTCTATTTCTGAGGGGTGCGTACCAGATAATTTCAAGTTAGCAAACGTAACACCTATCTTTAAGAAAGGCGATAAAGGTGCGGCGGGAAATTATAGGCCAATCAGTTTAACGTCTGTTGTAGGTAAGCTACTGGAATCAATAATTAGGGATCGTATAGTCGAAACACTCATAAACGCAGCACGGTTTTAGGCGAAACAAATCTTGCTTAACTAATCTTTTAGAATTTTTTCAAAGCGTGGTTGACGTTTACGATAGTCATCGGGCGGTTGATGTAGTGTATTTAGATTTTCAAAAAGCGTTTGACACCGTACCGCACAAAAGACTCATTGAGAAAACTAAGGCTCATGGAATCAGGGGTGTAGTAATAAATTGGATAGAAGAGTGGTTGCGAGGTAGGAAACAGAGGGTGGTCGTTGATGGAGCGGAGTCGTGTTGGGCTAATGTAGCGAGTGGCGTTCCTCAGGGTTCTGTATTGGGCCCCTTGCTTTTTCTTATATATATTAACGATTTAGATGTCGGCCTAGTCAGTACAGTTTCAAAGTTTGCGGATGACACGAAGCTGGGTGGTAGGGCGATTAATGACGAAGATAGAGGTAAAATCCAGAATGATCTGAATAAAATCGTTGATTGGTCAGTCACATGGCAAATGAGATTTAACGTCGATAAGTGCAAAATTTTACATATAGGTTCGCGTAACGGTAATTTTGCGTATAGTATGTCAGGGAAAGAGTTGATAAGCGTAGAGCAGGAAAAAGATTTAGGAGTTATAGTCACTGGTGATTTAAAAGTAGCGAAACAAAGTACAGCAGCGGTCAATAAAGCGAACAAAGTGTTAGGTTTTATAGCTCGGAATTTTGAGTACAAATCGCGCGATATTATAGTTCCTCTTTATAAATCATTAGTTAGACCCCATTTGGAGTACGCGATCCAATTTTGGAATCCGCATATGCGCAAAGATATAGACAAAATCGAAAGAGTTCAAAGACGAGCAACTAAGATGATTCCGTCGCTTAGGTCAAAGTCGTACGAGGATAGGCTTAAAGAGTTAAAATTGACTACACTCGAGACTAGGAGGCTAAGGGGTGATCTAATCCAGGTTTTCAAAATTATGAATGGGTTCGATAACGTAGACAGAGATAGCTTTTTCGAAATATCTCAATATAATAGGACTAGAAATAACGGGTGTAAGTTGACAAGTAGAAGGTTCGAGACAGCAGTTGCCAAAAACTTTTTTACGCATAGAATAGTAAATAGCTGGAATAGTTTGCCGGTAGAAGTAATTAGTAGCACGTCTATAAACATGTTTAAAAATCGATTAGACGCATATGTTGATAGATTGGGTATAGTTTAAGGTAGTAAAATTAAGGGTTGGATAAGATAGATTTTGATTCTCTTTTCATTAAAGATCACAATAACCAGACTAGAGGTCATAGTATGAAATTATTTAAGCCAAGATGTAGAACAAATTTAAGAAAACATAGTTTTACAAGTGTTGTGGGATATAGGGAGGCAGCATCTTGGGTTAGGGGATACTCTCTGTCCTTACACACCCCATTTAAAGAGATTCCTCTGCCGAGCGGTGCCCCCATAGTACTGTGAGGTATTGAAAAACTCATGATCTTCACTTGCCCCACAAACACCTTTAAATGGGAGACCCAAATGGGTGCACACACATTTCTACATTACTGTACAGTCTTTACAGCCACACCTACACTTTTCCTCCTAAGTATATATATATATATTGTAATGTATATGGTTGTAAATTGTGACTTGGTCCGCAATTGATATGGACCGTGACTTATTTTTGGTTGGCAAGGTACTGGTATTGATGGATACCGTAATGAAATTGACTGGATTCTTTGGATCATATATTATGTTGGTATAAATAGATATAGAGTGTAACATATTTGTGAATAGTAGTCTATTATGACTTTATCCTCTGGATCCAGAGATTCTATCTTTAGTTTTAAATTGATAATTAATTATTTAGTTTTTTAAAAAATGGTTGTTGCCAGTGTACAGGCGGCTTTTGCGTCGTGGAGCCATCTCGATGGGCCGAAGTGGCCCCTAGTGTGCCCACTATAAAAATTTCATGTTCTTTGTGGTTCGGAACCCACGTAAAATTGTAGGTCCCCTCCGCCACCACGCAGGACATACACAATTACGAACACAGTTAGGTAGACCAGCCATGAGTGGATCCTAGGGTCTTTGTTGGTCTGAAACATTATAACATTAGACCTTACGTTGCAGTTATGTTATAATCATTATTTTCAGTCATTCATTTACTCAACCAGTCAACTCTAAACCAATCTTCCTCAATCTATCTTTCACTATGGTTGGGGGCGTTTGGACATTTGCTCCTGGCCCCTCCTTTCTGCATTAAAAAAAAATTTCTAGTTGCAGATTGTACTAGAAATGTTATTTTCAGCATTATTCGTATTATATATTAAAATGGGCAAGTAGTTTGGCTAAAGTTCACATTATATATTCCAGTGAAAAATAGTAGTTCAGACTAGTCCAGTTGTATCATTAGTATTAGGTTTTAAATATGCTGATCTTTACTCTAATGCACATTTCCAGTATCGAAGATTAATCTAAGTTGAGGTGAGTTTTTACCACAAAACTGCAAAACCTTGCTTAAAGAAATATGTTGAGATTAAATATTGGCTAGCCATAAAGACAAGTTCAGTGTAATGCAACCCCCCCCCCCCTTTTTTTTTTAAACTGATGATTTATTTACACTCACAATTTTGTGAAGATGCACTAAATACTTCTGCAGGTTGTAGTTGGCAGCTAATCCGGGTAACTAGGGGTGAATCGTTGGGCTGTTCAGTCCGAGTCGAAACCAGACTTAACAGCCGGACAATTTACCACTAGTTACCCAGATTAGTTGCCAACTACAAGCTGCAGAAGTGTATTTAGTACATCTCCACAAAATATACACACACACACACATACATACACACACACTTAATGGGTACATTTTTTGAATTAATAAGTGTTTTCTTTTTCTAGCGAGTCCCACAAAACTAATATTAACCAAAGCACAACTTCAGTTTCTTGAAGAGGACGATAATGTTGGAGAAGGGGCTGAAATGTTTAATGGATTTCATTCATTAGAAACTAACTCGGAGGAAAAAAATTTAGTGTGTGGAACTGAAATTGATTGAACATTCGGAACTTGTGCTATGGATCTGATTACAGGAATGTGTGGAATGTTTTACCATAACTTTGCTTCAAGAATGTTCTCAACGAATTTATATACATTTTGTGATATTAGTTTCTTGTTTCCAAAATTCATGCTCTCTCCTGACATGGAATATATTTTGAAGTTTACATATTTTAACTTCCCTCTATTTAATAAAAAGCGGTTTACTTCAAACTTTAATTTAAAGTTAGAAAAACTTTCTGTAAACAAATTGTATTGTACAAAAAAACTAGTTGTCATACAAAAGCAAAGGCTCGTTACTCGTAAACTAACTTAAAATACATAGGAATGTAGATTACTTATAAAATCTTTTTAAAGTATTAATGTTCAAATTAATATCACAAACTTCATATTTGTCTGTCCAAAATACACATTAAAAACTATGAATAAAATCAGTTAGAATGTAGTGGCAGTACTACGAGTCTGGTATTGAATTCAATGTACCGCGTGTCCGAGAATTGTCTGTACAATTTTTGGCTGTTATTAGGAGTCAACCATGAAGTGTAGAAATTCCAGTGTCTCATTTTACAGAGAAACTCATTAAGTTTTTTCTGATAAGTTTTGACAAGTTTTTTATTTTTTGTACGCGGGTGACAGACATTGATGATTTAAAAGCAAGAATCACAGCTGCTATTGAGCGAATTGATATGGATATGCTGCAGCGTACATGGCAACATTTGGATTATCGATTGGATGTTTTGCGAATCACTGATGGTGCACATATCGAATGTTTGTAACAATGTTACTTTAATAAAAGAAACTTTTGAAAATACAGATTCTAAATGATCTTGTTTAAGAATTTTACGTGTGTTATCAAGAATTTTATTAAAAGATGAAATTGTACAGATAATTTTCGGACACACTGGAATTTCTAAAAAACTTGTCAAAACTTGGTATCAGAAAAAACTTAATGAGATTCTCTTTAAGATGGGACAACACTGGAATTTCTACACTTCATGGTTGACTTTTAATAACAGCCAAAACTTGTACAGATAATTCTCGGACACCCTGTATTTTCGTCATTTTGTGTAGTCAATTTAACCATTTCATTAAGATATTTGTGCAGTCACCATCAAAGACACTTGTCCTAAAAGGGGAAGAGAGAGGAGACTTGTAACTATTTATATGCTTGTTTCATATTTAAAAATAATTAACTGTGACTGAGTCAAACTGACCACCTTCCCTATCAATGAACAAATCTTGAAAACAGTAGCTAATCTACAATAGTCTGCCTACATAACTTAAAACGATACTGACAGTAACCTTGAGACTAAATTTGTAGTGTACCAGTTAAGCGGCACCTGCCAAATTTAACCAAGCTGTGAATATTATATTTATTGTTAAAAAATTTTTTTAATTCAAATTCTAATGAAAAAAAAAATGTAAAAAATATACTTTCATTACCAACATTTAATCTTATGTTAAAGTACTTGGTTTTCCTTATTATTTTAGCTATGGTACTGTATATTGCGGAGTGAGCTGAGGAAAAGCATTTAAAATGTAAAGTTTCTACATTATTCCCTTCATAAATTTTACTAATTTAGAGTGCCTTCTCCATGAAAAACTACATTCTTTTTTTTTTAATAGAGAAGAGCACTATTCACTAAATATCCTATTTCAGTGATTGACTTTGTACAGCGAGTTCAAAAAGTACTCCCCCGAAACTACCAATATAAATTTAACAAGAAGACTTTCCCTCAATTTTACAATCTCTTAAAATTTAGAAGTACTCCCACTTTCTTTTAGTACAACTAACCACCAAATATTGGTTGGTTGAGAAAGCTATTTAACCTCCTCCCCAGCATTCAGTCACGATGAAGGGGTCCTACAGCTTTACACTGGATCTGAACCATGGGTCGCTACATAATCTGGACACGGAGGATGAATTGCCAAGTCTATATTAAGAAATGGATGCAGTTTAAATTCACGCTACACAAAAACATTGCTTTGGGAGAAATTTGATGAGAAAACAAATTACCTTCAAAGAAATATTGTTTGAGGTTTCCATTTTTGTATGGACTGAATTTGAATCTCGCTAAGCATCCAAATTATTTGTGCTCCGAGTTTGGGGCCTTCCTTTCAATGAATCTGCAGCAGCTTTCGAGTCAGTCTAATATTGTTCCTATCTCGTCTGCAATGATAAAATTTAAAGAAATTATTTTGAGAATGAAGGAGAAAAATATTTTCAGTGTTCAACTGACGAAAGATGCAAAAGTATATTAAAAATTGAAATAAGAATGAAGCTAGTCACAGGCGCAATGAAAACCTGGTATGAAGAGTGCTTGAAGTTGAATGTAGATGCAACAAGTGTACAGGAAGATGTACTGGTGCCAACACTGATATATAGATGAGACACTCGTTTGGTATGATAGTTCACCATCAAAAGCGTGAACAGTCAAGATGAATAATTTAACCCCACAGAAAATTGTCCATAGAGAGTTAAGTTATAAATGCGTGTATATGAAGGTTAGAAATTTGTAACAGTTGTCCATATAGGGTTAAGGAGCATGATTGCTGTAAAATAGTGATCATCACTGAAGATTAGAATAGAAAATAGTATGATTCATTGGAACAGTTATGTGGAATGAGACTGAAATAGAAACCGATGTATAAACGAGTGTGCAGATGAGAAATATAGATGACGACGATGTAAAATATGAAAGGAAGATCTAATATACGTGTGTGTGAAAAAAATGTTACGAATGTGGCAAAACAATTAATCAGAAAAATTGGAATGGGAACTGTTTCAGGTGTGAAAACGGAGACACACTCGCCCAACATATACCACTAGAGGTATATCATGAAAGGTAACACATCCGATCCCTCAGGTGGTAATCCCGATGCACCCTTGATTGTTTTTGTTCCCCCTCTAAGCATCGTGCCCATCCCATTGAGAATGAGAAATGATAATGAATGTACGTACGTATTTATTTATTTATTTTAAATATGGCTACAGTTTGTAAAGCACTTTATTGCACATTTTAAATTAAACTACTGGCAAAGCTAACTATGATTCAAGAACAATACACACAGCTTTTACAGTAAAATTAAAAGCAGTTTTGTTGAACCATGACGATGCAAGTGATCGTGGGTTTGCCTAAATAAAGTGCAGTAACTTTATTTAGAATTTGACGAGTTTAGTTTAAAAGAAAATGTAAAAGTGTGACGCCAAATGTTTCTTACCTTTGATTTGCGGGTGTTTTTCAATAATGGAATTGAGAACGTGCACCAATTAGTCTTTTGAGAGCTCATTAACCATTCCTCTTGAAGGTGACCTCGCCTGCGACCACCTCTCGTTCGACTGACTTGCGCGCCAGTGGAGAGGAACTTAAAAGGATCTGCAACACGAATGATAAACTCAAAGGAAGGTCATTATATGGAAATGCTAATGGTGTTCAAGCTTATCTTAATACTTGTTCATTTTGACGAAGGTCAAGCTTGTTGCTCCACCTTCAACCTAACCACCACAGCGTCTTACCCACCAGGGTACCCATTTATCTAGCAACCAGTTTTTTTATTGGATGGAAGGATGAGCCGCGCGTCAACGGGAATCAAACCCGGTGCCGGTGGAATCATCGTCAGCGATGCTAACCATACCACCACCTAAAGTAATGCCTTTATACGCTGAAATACATTGTGCAAATTTCAAATGGAAAGCTACTAGCTGTACAACAAAATGATAGTGACTAGTTTTGCTGTGTGTTTGTATGGTGACGGTAACAATTGTTAAATGCACTGTAAAGTCTTGTGTAGGTAGCAGTGCTTCTGTAAAAATTAAAAGTAGGGTCGAGCGGTTGGTTCAGTATTAATGTCGGAGTATGACAGGGTGACATGTGTCACCATGGCTGTGTAATGTAGATCCTCCATCATATGACCTTACATGTTGCGAAGGAGGTTAAACAACTCTAAAATTACTGTGTAATGTGGATGGGGTAGTGTGTGCGATGAAACAAAAATGCTCGAGAAAGGAGCAAATTCAAATTTGGAAAAAGGCGAGTAACAGCTGTCTCATCTGATGTATGGTGATAATGTGCTGCTTTTGGACGAATCAGAGAATGAATTACGGAGAAGAGTGACTAGTTTTGTTGACGTATTGAAACGGAAATAAAAATAAGGCTCTTGTCACTGCGAAAGGAGAATCAACAGGTACTATTGTGGTAAATGGAGAAAATTCTGAAAGAATTTCAATAATACTTGCGATGTTTGACTGAAGAGAAGAACGAATAAACTAGAAACTGCAAGCAGGGCAAGCAAATTGAGGCATGATAAAATCAGGTAGAAATAATAATGATTGGAATTGGTCAACTTCTTTCGTAAACGGCAACGGTCATATAACGGAAGGGATCTACATCTTTACGTGGGTTCCAAACGATCTAAGGGTCGTTACATCATCTGAACGTGGAGGAAAATGGTCACCCATCCAACTCCTCAACAGATCGAACGTAGCTTAACCTCGCCGATCTAACGGGAAGCGGTGTCGTGACGTGGTCACGACGAAACCCAAATTCTATAGAACCAACAAACTTGGAGATAAAATTGAATTCATAATTTAATTACACTGAAAATAGAACACAACACAACTAGGGGTTGCAAATTATCGAGAATATTTTTATTGATAAATTTTTGAAAAAAAATTGGATTATCGATAATTTATCGATAAGTTTCTAGTTAAATTAGCTGCCTTAGGAATAAAAGAAAATCACAAAATTAAAAGAACAAATTTTAATGAGATCCTTTGACATTATGACAGCCATACTTATTTAGGGTTTTGTTTTTTATCCTTATTTAGAAAGTAACATTTCAAAAACATAAGACATTAATTTTATCCTTATTTAGAAAGTAACATTTCAAAAACATAAGACATTAATTTTATCCTTATTTAGAAAGTAACATTTCAAAAACACAAGACATTAATTTTATCCTTTAGAAAGTAACATTTCAAGAAACATAAGGCATTAATAGTGGCAGGAGAGAGACTGGATCGAATCTTTGTTATGAAAAATCCCGCTGCAGAAAATGCTCGCTCTGCTTCACAGCTTGTAGGCTTCATGGTCCTTAATGCATCGTACAATCGATCTAGATTTTCGCTTCTCTTTTTCTGTGCTTCGTATATTGCGAATTCACATTCTGCATTGAAAACAGAGGACTTAGCTAAGTAGTCGAAAGTTTTTGATTCTAATTTAGTCATCTCGTGATGGAGGCATTTTCTGAAATCATCCTCTTCGTCGTCATCTTCATTTACGTTACTCTCATCTGGAGTTTCTTGGACGCTGCTTATATCCGTACGAGGTTCAGGATCATGTTCATGAAACAGCCGTGTATATACAGAAGTGGCATATTTCTTTAAGGAACCTGGAGAAAGCATCTTGAAAGTGTCAGACATTTGTTCATTTCTAGCTTCAGGATCATGGAGATATCGCAAAAGGGCAACAGTATTTTGAATTCTTGATTCATACTGTTGTTTGAGAGAAAGATGCATTCGACGAGCTAATGTACAATCTTGCTTTGCCAACTTGTTAGGAAGGAGCATCATAGATTTGTCTGCTTTCAATAAGTTTGTATCTTCAGAGCACAAAGAAGTTAATACTATTTCAACTGGTCTTAAAGTGTGACAAAGACTCTTGAGTACAGTCCAATCTTTTTCAGAAAATTCTTCATTGCAGCAGACTTCTAAAGCTTGTGTAATGCATGATTTCATTTCATAAAACCTTTTGCACATATCAAGCAAACTGTTCCAGCGAGTTCTGACATAAAGAATTAATTGTAGCTCATTTCCGTGTTCTGATTTCACAAATCCTTGAAGAATATCATTCTTTAATGGGGATTTTCTAAACATTTTGCAAACTTTCCGCACTTTCTTGATCAAACCAAAATAATCATCTTTAAGAGCCAATGAATGAATATTGTCTTCTCCACTGTCTTCATGTATATCACATTCGGAAGTCTCTTCTTGACCTACTCCATCTTCCTCTTCTTCATCAATGACATTTTTATTATAAAGAACGTCCAATACAGTAAGGTGAATGCCGTGCGCCAAACACTGTTGGTGATCTGGTGGTATTTCTCAGCCAAATTTGACCATGACGGATGCACCATCGGTTGTAGAAGCCACGATGTGCTCATTCATGTCGAGTCCGAATTCATTTAATCTGGCATTGACCAACTCCTTGCATTTAGCGCTATTTAATGATCCTCTGATTAATATCATTCCTAATGACCAATGCTCATTTTCAGCATGGACATTTATGTTCATAAATCTTTTATTTTGAATAGATTTATATTCATCTAGAGTGAGAGAAAACCGTTGACCATTTTTACATTTCTCTTTGAATAAGTCAGTTAATTCCTTTTTCTTTTTCTCATAAAATGAAATAACCATATTTTTGGCAGTATTTGGACAAGTTGGTGGGGGAATATCATATTCATCCTTGCATTTTTTAAAACTCTTGTATAAAGTCACTATTTGCAATGCGTTTAAAACTGAAACCATCAACGCTAGCCATTTTTGAGACCTCTTCCTCCATCGACAACTTACGTTTAAAGAAGTTAAGAGTTTTCTGTCTTTTTGCTGCAACTTCTGTATCTTCACTTAAATCAATATGGTGAACATTCCTTATATGAAAGGCTAATCCTGTTGTTGTACTTCCAGCACATTTTAATGTTTTATCACATTTATTACACTTAGCTTGATCACTAGTAGATTTTGTAAAATATCTCCAAACATTTGACTTTCTTGGCATGATGGCTATATAAAATTTGTTTCTATAAAATGGGTTATATGATCACAAATTGAAATAAATAATAACAAAGAAACAACCTCATCTCCCGTAATGCAATTATGCGAGGAACTGTTCAACTGACAAGTACTTAACAAATTGCGGACTGGCAACCCATCACAGCATTGCCGGTGGATTTGCCCAAAATATCGTACCGTAATGTTACGTAACCGAACATGTCAAAAGGGATCTAATTGGTCACTTAAAGTAAAACGTTTTCTATTATAATAAATTTCATTTGCAAATACGAAAGAAAATTTGTTCATTGAGCGTGAACTTAAAAATTCAGGAAGTGACATTAAATTATCGATAAAAAGTATCGATAATTACGTGATAGTTGACTTTGATTTATCGATAAATTATCGATAATTTATATTATCGATTGCGACCCCTAAACACAACATCACTAGTGCATGGAACCTCTGGTCCACTCCGGAGAGGGCGATCGGTTATCTGCGTGACGCCAGCTTGCTCGATCAGGGTGGGCTGATCGGCTAAACAACAACTGAAAATTGTTAGTTTTTCAAATTTAAATATTAAATTTAATGAATACTGATACTTCACGAATAGCAGCAAATTTTTTGTAAAAGTTATATTGGAAGTTCATGCCCAAGAATGTTAAATTTGAAATACAAGTTTTTTTGCATTCACAATTTAAAGTTTTGATGCTATAACAATACTACAGGGTGTCCACAAATAAACCATACAAATTTAACTTACTGACAACGTAATTTGCACGATTCATTTGTGAATATCCTGTAATTATTGCGATTAAAGTAACTTTTAATGCTTTATTATTTTTGCTGCTGAATATCGTTTACAAATCCATTTCTCGTTTGTTTTAGAAGCTAAAATGGAACGAATGACTTGGTGAAAAGGATGCTGCTGGGATGCTAAGCTGGATGGCGTGGGATCGAGTGAATTTATGATTTAAGACTTCTTTCGTGGGTCATGGTCCGGATTCCACGTTTAAGCTGTATGTCCAAGGTGGGGTGTCCTGATTTTCGACAAAATGAACAATTCGGCTGAAGCAAAAACTAGGGTATGCAGACTAATAAATCATGTCAAATGAATTTATAAAGTGCGAGTGCATTTTTTTTGTATCGTGGGGAATGGACGCTTTGTTTCTCTCTATTAATATCAAAATAAAAAGGGAATAACTTCTCGGTACTTTATTCTATTTACACCCGAAAGTGTATTAGTATCAGTGAATCCTTGCAAATAAATTATAAAGTGAAATTCATTGAATGTAAGAAAGTGCAATATAGTTAACACAAATTATCACAAATTTAAAGTATATACTTAATCGAAACACAGTAGGCATTTGAGAAAAGTTTGGAACAGAGCAGGAAAAAGGTTATAAAACCCAAACCCTCGTGACCGACATTCAGCGAAACAAAGAAAAAAGGTTCTGTGGGGGTGTTTTAATGTAACTACCTTTGAGTATAATCACACACCATGCAAATTTTGTTTTAGCAGTGAACATTATTCTACAAATTGTCCCAAATACAAAGACTTTACAGCAAGGTCAAAACGTTGTGAACAACTAAACTTATGCAAAAAATGCACTGGATCAGGGCACCAAAAGCAAAACTGCAAATTAAATTTGAAATACAATTGTAAGTTTTGCAACAGTTTTGACCATGTTACCCCTATGTGTAATACACACACACATTGGAAAAACTGACAAACATTATGAACAAACACCCAAATCAAATCAAAACAAACGGAAACAAACTCAGAATGCTATGAATGGGCATATCAGTTCATCTAGCATTAACCACAATTCAAAAATTCTTTTACCAACCACAACCTTGGAAATTCAAAACAAAAGGGGACAAATAGTACGGGTTAGGTGTCTTTTAGATACCTGCTCACAACAAACATTTGTAACCAGACAACTGATAGAAAAATTAGGACTTCAGAACCAACAAGGAAATGAAGATATCTCTATTTCATCATTTATCAATAAAAACCCAGTACAAGCCAGTTTTAAAACTGCAAATATAACTTTAACTCTTGATGGAACATTTGAAACCCTTAAGGTTGTTGTTGTGGACAAAGTAGACCAAGAAAAAATACAAATAGCTGGGTTAAAACAAGCTTTGCTACTACTTCAAAACAAATACACAATAGCTGATAAAACCCTTAATGCAGATGTAGTTGATGATATACATATGCTCATGGGGGCTGACTATCTTCATCTGGTCCATAGAGGCATCATTAAAATTGGAGATGGAATAGCCATACGAACTCCCACAGGTATTGCTCCTTTGGGTGACATAACTAAATACCATCTTACTACTGACACAGGAAACACAGAACATGAACAAAATTCACGCAAAACAAAATCACCACATTCACAAATTTCTGACTATGTGACAAACTCGAACTACAAAAACACTGTCATAATCCCACATCATTTGAATGAAAATGATTCCACATTGGATGAAGGGTTACAGCAGTTGTGACTATTAGAATCAGTTGGCATAAAGGACAGTACGGTACTATTACACATGAAGACCAATTGATGACAGAATAATTTAAGGATACATTACAACACAGAGACAATCAATACTATGTGGAGCTGCCTTGGAAAACACCTTGTCCAGAAATAATGGACAATTTGAAAGTAGCTAAGGCACATCTGTATAAAAATTACAGAAAACTATAAAATGACAATCTTTTAGAACAATACAACATAATATTCAAGGAACAAATAGAAAGGGGCTTCATTGAAGAAGTTACTGATGAACCCTTTAAAAAACGAGGTTGTCATTATTTAACACACAGGGGAGTTTACAGAGAAGACTCATCCACAACTAAACTAAGAGTAGTATACAACTGTAGTTTAAAAGACACAAATTCTGTTAGTTTAAATGATTGTCTCATGGAAGGCCCAAACCTTGTCTCAGATCTTGTAAAAATTCTCCTTTGCTTCCGTTTAGACAATTATGCAGTACAAAGTGACATAGAAAAAGCATTCCTCTGTATAAATTTGAAGCTTGAGTATGATAAAAATCCTCTCAGGTTTTTGTGGTTGAATGATCCACATGACCTTAACAAAGGTTTCAAAACCTACAGATTTAAAGTAATTATTTTTGGAGCAAATTGCTCTCCAAGTATTCTTGCTTTAACAATTAAAAACCACCTAAACTTATTTCAAGAGGACTTAACAGTTCAGTTTTTAAAACAAAACTTTTATGTGGATAACCTCATTGGTTCCACTGTAACTGAAGAGGAATTGCTTGAAATTTACCAAATGTCACAACCCATAATGAAGCAAGGAAATTTTGGATTGAGAGAATGGGTTTCTAATTCTCCAAAATTAAATGAACAAATAACAAAAGACGACAATGGGAACATTGAACCAAACAATTACACAAAAACACTTGGAATGCTTTGGTTTTTAAAACAGAATTCCGAACACGATGACACTCTTTGCACAAAGAGTTATAACTTAAATCCAAATGCCAATACAAAACGACAAGTGCTTTCAGAATCATCCAAAATTTTTGACCCCATTGGATTATATTTACCAGCAACCATAAGATCCAAAATCCTTTTGCAAGACTTATGGAAAAAGAAAATTGATTGGGATGAACCACTTTCAGTGGAAGACCAACTTCATTGGAAAAAATTAGCCACAGACTTCAACAAAGTTCAAGACATCTACGTACCAAGATGTGCTGGCTACAGATTGAAATCTCAAACACTACACATTTTTACAGATGCCAGCACACAAGCTTACGGGTGTTGTGCCTATTTAACAAGTGAAAATGAAAGTAACTTGGTTTATTCAAAGTCAAAAGTGGCACCCTTAAACCAAAAGAAAACTGTACCACAACTTGAATTATTAGCTGTCTCATTGGGAGTTAAAACAGCAGACTTTCTTTCACAAGTGTATAAAGAAGTTGACATAACAAACATTTACTTATGGACAGACAGTCAAATTTGTCTAACATGGGTGACCAACACAGATACAACTTCTTGCAAAAACATATTTGTGAAAAACAGACTAACAGAAATCAAAACTGCAAACACAAACCTTGGTATCAAATTTAGGTACATAAAAACAAAAGAGAATCCTGCAGACTTTTTGACAAGAGGGCTCTCTTACAAACTGTTGAAAACAAATAAAATCTGGTATGAAGGGCCCGAATGGCTAACATGTGAGGATCTTTGGCCAGCCAAAGTAGTTAACCTCTCACTCAACTCTACGACAACTGAAAAGATCACTGAGGAGTCAGCTAGGGTTGCCAGATTTTGATGACTGGATTAAAGGACACTCAAAACGTTTTCAAGCTGCCACTCCCAGATTCTCAAATTTATATATATATATATATATTATATCAGTGGCGACTCGTGACATTTTTGTTCAGGCATGCAATGTTATGGAATGGAAGAAAAACATCCGCCTAACCCTCTTGCCCAAACTTTGCATATTGTTTACATAGAACTTAGCAAGTTAAAGGTGTTTTACAAACTTTTGGGGACCTCTTTGAAGGAAAGTTCATTTAATGTTAGGCTTAAATATGCGAACAAAAAATTAGACATATTTATATATAGTAGTTACCGAATTGATCTAAAGAAAAAGATACAAATTTAAAATTTACCTTAAATAATTGTGAAGCATTATTTGAATTGAAATTCTGCTCTCCTAGTTTTCCTGCAAAATTCTTCGATGACCAAATTGTAAAAGTACTCTCGATTCTCCATAAGCTTCTTGAGGAAATTTTTTTCAATTGAAATTAAGGCAAGATTAGATAGCCTTTCTTCACTTTGGGAACTCCGTAAATAACTTTTAATTCTTTTAAGCGCAGAAAATGATCGCTCAACACTTGCTGTCAATATTGGTATAGTTAGAATCAAATTCGTCAATTTATATATTTCCTTAAGACCTTTGTGCATTTCGCTTTCCAGTAGATATTTTAGGAGCTCAGCAACATTCTTTTTGGCAAAAGATTTGTGTGAATATAAAACACACAATTCAGAACGGAGACGAGGAAACTCAAAAAATGAATTGTAGCTTCTTTTCAAAGATTCAAAAGCTCTCTCTGGGAAAGTAACATCATAGAACTCAAATTTTTTGCAATCTAAAAGCTCAACGAATTCCAATTTTTCCATTGAACTGAAACGCTCTTTCATTTGAAGAAGTATATTATCGAATATTTCATGAAATAGTTGACTATACTTCTCTTGTGGAGAAAGACTCTGTTTCCTTTTACATACAGGTTCACCACATCTTTCTGTTATCAAGTCCCACATATCTGCAAATTTTGTATCCCTTATTTCTTTGATTTTTTTCATAGTGCTTTCAACGGTGATTGAGCTATACACAATATCCATAGATTTTGTTTGCAGCACATTAAATAGATATTCAGTAAAAGGAAAAATTGAAGAAAATACTTCTAATAAAAAATTAAAATCGAAAGTATCGATACCAGCAAGCAATCCGCGTGCACTATTTTTTGTTTTTTCATCAAATTTCTTTGGGTTTTCAAGAATGCTTTTTAAAGATCTATATATCTTCTTTATTTTCCTTAACTCTTTCAACTAGACGAGATGAATAGTTCCACCGTGTTGGAGCCAGTTTAGGGAAACGCTTTCCAACAACTTTGTCAAGCATTGAAGTTCGCTTAGTTGAACTGCTGAAAAATGATGACAAACTTCCTAATACTGAAAAAAAATTATTACATTCGGAAATTTCAGCGACAGCTTGGGATAAAACAAGGTTAAGTTTATGGGCGTAGCAGTGAAGAAAAATAGCCTCTGGTACAGTTTCTCTAATCTTTGTTTGTACTCCATTAAGATCGCTCCCCATAACAGCAGCACCGTCGTAGGTTTGAGCAACTAATTTTTTCAAAAAGCCCAGTTCACCTAGTTGCCTTATAGATAAATCAGAAATCACTCCTGCACTTCTATCATTGCTGACGTCATTGAATTTTATAAATCGTTCACAAATCTCTCCATGTTTATTAACATAACGAACAACAGTAGAGAGTTGAGAAAAACAGCTGACATCAGATGTTTCATCTAATAAAATCGCCACATACATGCAGTCGATAAGCTCACGTTTTATTTGTTCTAACATAACTGCACTAATAGATTGAATTATGTCATTCTGAATAGCAGATGATGTTCCCTTAAAAACAGTCGCAGTTTTTAAATGGTTTTGAAGCTTTTCATCGAATTCTCCCATACAAAATACCAATTCAATATAGTTACCCCTATTGTCAGCGTTTTCTTCTTCATTGTGACCGCGAAATGCTAATTCTTGCATACCTAAAAAACATGTTATCCTAATCAAACGTTTCAAAATTTCTCGATTCTTATTAACTTCTTCGTTATGTCTGGAAATGGCAACTGATTTCTGCTTGTCGAGTATTAAATCAATTCTTTCTGACTTTCCAAATGTTTTAAGATCAACAAATGCATTTATGTGAGCAAGAGATTTTTCATGGCGAGAAATTGCAGTATGTAAATTGTTTAAATCGTCGTATCCACGACTAACAGAATTCCACACAGAGTTATCTCTTGAAAATAGGAAACACGACCAACAGTACAATTTGTTATTTGAAATATTTCCACATAACCAGGGAACATCATCATACAGCTTAGGATTAAATTTCCTAGTGAAGCCTTTATTTTCTTTGCTTAAATTCAAATGTGGAATCGGTCTGCCATTATTCAATATACGCTTTTTCTCATCAAAAGAGAGTGAGTAAAATCTTCTAGTCTTCAATCGATTAAACACATCGTCAATCATTATGGGCACTACAATGCTATAATTTATTTAACTGATTATCCAAAATAATTAAAGCACAAAAGGGAACACCGAACACAAGTGGATGCTTGCGGCGGTGGTACTGGAAAGAAGCCTTGTCAGAATTGCCAGATGTTACTTTTTGGTGAATGCACCTATAAAACTGAATGCATGCTGTATTATTTTCATTAATTAAAAAAAATCAGAACAAAGCTTTTTAATTATTTTTAGTAAAAATATTAAGTAAATTTTCTAAGCATATTTTAAAACATATTGCCTTTTGAATTTAGCTATGAGGCTCAAAAAAAATATCTTATGGATAGTGAGAAGTCTCCTTAAAAAATTGCCCAAGGCAAGGCGGTGTAAACAAAATCATGTCTTATTTCACTAGACAATTAAGAACATTTTTCTGTACCCAGACTGAATTAGTGAATGCTTTAGCTACAAGTATTTCGATCTGTGTACAGAAAAATGTTCTTAATTGTCTAATGAAATAAGACATAATTTTGTTTACACCGCCCAATAGCCAGTACATGCGTGATTGAAGCCTTAGACTATTTTTAGTTTCTGAAAATTATTTTTGTCAATTATAATCCTTACTTAGATCTGAAAAGAGAACATATTTAACACATGCATTGCATGCATTGCATGCGTTGCATTCATTAAGAAATCGCCACTGATATATATATATATAGAGAGAGAGAGAGAGAGTTACAAGGAAAAGAAGTACCTCAAAAGGCCTTGCGGCCCATACCGAGGAGGTACCAATGGTAATGGGTGCCAGGGAAAATTTTGTGAGTTTATTTTTCTTTCAACTATCCTAGCAGTAGTAGAAAACTGGATAGAAAAGTAGAAGGCTCTCTCCCCACCCTCCGCTCCCTCCCTGCCAGAGGCAGGTACGGAAAAAGGTTGGAGAAAATACCTTGACCCTGGAAAAGTAGCCAAGGAAATTTTACAGGAAAGTGGAGAATATATAAATAGCTCTATATTTAGCTTGCTCACAGAGACACCGAGCAAGCAAACTCCTGCAGAGTTTTCTGAGGTTTTAATCTTAAACTATGTGTGTGTTCAGTACTTTATCTAGCCTTTTTTTAAACAGATTTACACTTTGACTGGAAACAACCTCTGAGGGAAGTTGGTTCCAGATATTAACTATTTTATAGGAAAAGAAATTTCCGCAGACTGAGGTCCTAAATGTCTTTACACACTCAAATAGTGTGCAAGATTTTGTCTACCCTTTTCTTGAACTGATCCACAGAGGAACTGTTCACAACTTCCGAAGGTAACCTGTTCCATGTGTCACAGATCTTATACGTAAAGTAATTCCCACACACACTAGTCCTAAACTGTTTCAAATCCAACTTCCAACCATTGTTGCGAGTTGGGTTATCATTTAAACTAAACATACTTCTAAAATCGACATCGTTGAACCCGCGTAAGAGCTTGAAAACCTGGATCAGTTGACCGTGCAGCCTCCGAGTTTCAAGCGAAAACAAGTTCAGGGCGCGTAACCGTCGATTGTAGCCCATATGCCTAACGGAAGGGATTAACTTTGTGGCCCTCACCTGCACTCGCTCCAGCCTCTCAATATCTTTCCTGAGGGTGGGCGACCAGAACTGCACAGCATACTCCAGGTGCGGCCGAACAAGGGAATTGTACAGTGAGAGCACAATCTCCTTGTTCCGAAACTGAAATTGCCTCCTGATATAACCCAATAGTTTCTGGGCTTTCTTTTCCACCTCTACACACTGTTTCGTAAACTTAAGGTCGCTGCTAATTAGCACACCCAAGTCCTTTTCTAAATCAGTCACCTCGATATTACTACCCAACATCGAGTAGTCGGACTTGGGATTGGCGTAGCCAATGTGCATCACTTTGCATTTACCCAAGTTAAACAGCATTTGCCATTTTTCGGACCACTCTCCTATCCTACCTAGGTCCGCACCTAGAGAGAGAGAGAGAGAGAGAGAGAGAGAGAGATGCTCCCAAAAAATTTTTTAAATGTTATAGGATAAATATTTATTTCAACATCTTTGATTTTTACTATATTTAAAATGTTCTTGAATATAGACGAGAGCAGCACCACTACTGTATCTTTCAGCGACGCAGCGTATGGAAAAATAAGTTGTCGTACACATTTGTGGGGGCACTCCGCTTATTGCAGTAGAGCTCACAGAATTATCTATTGTGGCTACATAGAAATCAATGAGCCTACACTGTTATTAACTTATTAAGCCTTAACGATGCAATGATAATGGTTACCTACTCTGTCAAGTTTGTCAATAGCTACCTTCTCAAACACTGTCCTCAGAAGGACTTTTCTAACTTAATAGAAACTGCAACAAAACACTGGCTCAAACAGATACAAGCTTCAGAATTTGACAAGGAGTTGAAGTATCTTAGGTCCAGTAACACATTAAACAAAGGAATTCCTTCACTTGTCATGGATCTAAATCTGTACCTGGATACAGAGGGTCTGATAAGGTGTAAAGGAAGACTTAACAAGTCAACTTTGACTTACAACTCTAAGTACCTAATTCTTCTTCCAAGGAGAAATTACTTCACAAATCTCATCATCAGGGATACCCACAACAAAATACACCACATGGGGGTCCCACAAACCCTGATGGAGCTGAGAAAAACTTACTGGCTACCAAAGGGTAGAACTGAAACAAAGAAAATTTTAAACACATGCATTCCTTGTAAACGTATCCATTCACGACCCTTTAAGACCCCAAGCCCTCCAGACCTACCCGTGGAACGAGTAACATTTACTCGGCCATTTGAAACCACGGGTATTGACTACACTGGAGCGGTAAATGTGAGTTTTGGAGACAAAATGGATTCAAAGGAATACAAAGTGTACATTGTACTCTTCACCTGTGCTGCCACACGTGCCATATGTCTAGACATAGTAGAAGATCTGACAGCAGAAGCTTTTATTGCTGCTTTCAGACGATTTTGTGCACACAATTCTGTACCCAAAACTATATGGTCAGACAATGCCACATACTTCAAATCTGGTGAAAGAATTATTCATCAGATTTGTGACAGTGAAACAGTACAAACTCATTTAATCAAACACAATATAACCTGGAAGTACATTCCTGTTAATACACCATGGTATGGTTCCATTTGGGAAAGAAACATACAGACTGTAAAGAACTGCCTTAAAAAGACTATTAGGACCAAACATCTACAACTTTTTGAACTCATGACTATTCTGTCAGAAATTGAAAATGTTGTCAACAGACCATTAACTTATGTGGGAGATGGTATTAATGAGCCAGAACCTCTCACACCTAACCACCTAATTAAGGGAGAAACAGTAAACATGTTACCAGAATCTGAACATAACAGTACAGAGGATCCAGATTGGGAAATAGGACACAAAGAACTCAACACAAAATACCAACATTTGACACAAATCAAAACCTAATTTATAACAAAATGGAGAGAAGAATACTTAACAAGTCTTAGAGAAAGACATAAACAATTAACAAAACAAAATTGGAATGATTCAGTCAAAATTGGGGACATTGTGTTGATACATGACAAGACACCAAGACAACATTGGTCAATAGGAAAAGTCTTGGAACTCAAAACTGGTGAAGACGAAGTTACCAGGGTTGTAAAACTGAAAACAGCAACTGGTGAAACCACCAGAGATATCACATTACTATATCCTTTGGAGTGTGGGGCTAAATTAGAACCATTACCCCAAAGGATGGATCAGGATACTATTGGGGAGGAACCTCTCAATGTACCTGATGTAACTCAGATTAAACCAGACAGGCCTCAAAGAAAGACTGCTTTGAAAGCCAGAAAACTTTTACAAGAAAAAATTAAGACTGGTGATAAACCTTACACAAATTGAGCAAAGTTAAAATATTTAATAACTTTACTTTAACTAAACTTGAGAAGTTGGCCTCTTGAACTTTCATATTTAAATAGGTCTTGAGTAACCTCTCTCTTCCTAAATTTCTACTTCATTCTTTTGATCCATTTTTTAGATGTTTTACACAGTTTGTCAAAAAACTTGATCTATAACATACAAATTTTTCTCTGCCCCCCCCCCCCCCCCCCCCCCGTATATGGGAAAAACTACGCGCTTACAACATGGTATTGTATGTGATACCTTTATTTCATAATTAAATATAAATTATTAATTGAATTAAATATCTATACAAAATTGGCTCGGGATTGGCGACATAGCCTAATGGGAATGAAATGATTGCCATACATACATAGAAACCGTATGTAGGCATCGGGTCTGCATAACCACGAGAAACATTCATTTATTTCACGTGAACAAAATTTTCCATTTGCTAACCCATGTAAAATACAAGAGAGAAAGAGTCAACAACCTTTGCCAAATCAGCAATTTATACTAAAATATGAAGATATATTAAAGGAGTAGCCTCGGGGCTGTTTATGTGCAGCGAACGCTTTAAACAGGGAAGATGTGCTTTAGTCTTCCCTAAAGTTCTGAGTGAATTCCTTATAATAAACTTAATACTCATAAAAGGCTAGGCCTATGCCTAAAAGTGTTTATATTGTGACTGCATATATTAATTACATTAAGCCAAATTCGTCGCTTAACTCCATCATGGCGGCCCTACACCAAAAATGATCGTAACGCCCTATATCGAAGCAAACCAAGGACCCAGCAAAATTAAGGTGGGACAATTTCTTTTCATTAACATATAGGCATCTAAAATCCCGATGCTAAAATTACCGTAATCAATTAAATATAAAAAGGTCCTTTAAAGACCTACATATTCATAACTCTCTAACGAAAAACCATAGGGCTTTTGTCGTTTAACTCTCCACTGAAATCTGCTGGAAATTTCCAACGGATGAGGGTATCAGGCAATCAACCCATATCCCTATAAGGTTTTTTCACAGTTGCAAGTTCAAGCTTTCTTTTCACAACTCCTACTTTCCTCAACTTTCTCTTTGCGTAACCAGCACAGTCAAACATGCCGTCACTAAACCACCTTTTCTTTTTAGCTAAAACTTATAAATTCTTTAATGTAGAATAAATATCTACACTTTCACTTTCGTACAATAAAAAATTTTCACCATGTCGTTACAGTTAAATCATTACTAGCATTATTACATACCCGTGCTTGCCTTCCACTGCACGCTAGTGAGTCTTTGTGCGGCAATGCACCACGTACACTTAAAGGTAAATCACTGGTACATTTGTTAATTACAGAAGATGTGACATCATCTGATTGTTTAGCCCGCTGCTTTATTTTTTCCACTACTTTCAAAGCACAGTTACGGGTAGCATCTGGTGGATGTGAATGGTTATTGAAAATATTTTGCATTATATCGTCACACGTAACAATCCTAGCACTGCAATCACTGCGTTTCTTGCATCTCCAATAAACACATTCCTCTCTTCTTTTATCGACAATGTATGCGTAGCCTTCATACAAAAGTTTCTTGCCACCTTTGTTACTTGTAATGAACTCCATGCTGAAATGAAGTAGGGTGTCATATAAAATGCTTTATATACCAAACACTACAAGTTTAAATTAATGATAAGAAAAAACCAGCATACCACCAATGCATAGAAATTATATAATGTAAAAGTACGTAAATACTTAAATGATAATAAATGGAAATTATAAATGAACCTTTAACATGAAAACCTACCAAAAATAAACCATAGGGAAAATTCACGAAAACAAGCAAAACATAAAGTAAATAATTTGGGAAATCCACTGCACAAAAATAAGATTAGCTTACCTTTACAACTCTGAAGAGCGAATGCTCCAGTCTAGGTTAAGCAAAACCATCGAGGGGTTGGATCTGGGTGGAGCTTTCAGAGTCCAACCAACTGCTGGTTAAGGGATTTCAATGCAATGCATTTTTCATAGAAAATGAAGTAAGAAATTACAAATTTTGTCCCTTTGGCATTTTGTCCATTTGGCATTTTGTCTGTAGGCATTTCAACTTTCAGCATTCAGTCCGAGCACCCTCATCAAGTGTGGTCAATGAAGCATTGAATTTACTAAGCTCATACTGCATTTCAACTACATCTCCAACAGTTTCTAGCTCAGATGGGGCACTTGATGAGGTGGATGATGATTTTTCAAGTGGTTCACATTCAGGCATTGGGGATGGATGATTTGCTAGTATATTTCGACAGGTTGCACATACTTTATGATTATTTGTTAGTTTCAATTCAGGATTTTGATCAGTCAAATTTTTAGTCAATGCATGAATGCCTTTTTTCACTTTTCCTTTGTGTTTTTTAAATGAGTCACAACAGAACCTGCCCATATTCAAACTGCTGAAATCCATGTTTATCTAAAAAGAAAAAAAACCATATGTAGCTTAAAAGCCAGGGTTGGGTTCAATTACACAAAATGGAAACAATTAAAATTTTTTTTATTTTTCTTCAAATTAATTAGTTAGTATTGTACTTCACAATTTCAAGATCAATTGCAATTACAATTAATTTTGTCTGAATCAATTACAATTACACAAATATAACTATCTATTCTATATACCTAAATATATATCTATATCTAAGTATAACTAAATAAACCCTCAAAGGTTTATTTTCATTGGATGTATGACTGCCAGATCTAGGGGTATAATTTTTAACAATTGACATTAATTGATCAATTACATCAGTTACAGCTCAAAATCAATTACAATTACCTTTATTTTTATTTTATTTTGAATCAATTACAATTAATGGAAATTAGGATCAGTTAATTAAAAATAGAATTATAATTATTCATTGTATCCAACCCTGTTAAAAGCTACTTTTTGCTTAGATGGCACAAATAAAATTTGGGACCTACTGAGCTTGTTTCAAAGGTCTACAACAAGAAAAAATGTGCAGTTTGATTTACAGATTGGAATAAACAGATGCCAAAAAAATCCTTGCTCCAAGGTTTAATAAATAAGCTTATTTTCACATGGGCACCAGGGCCGTAACTAGGGTTTAGAAATTAGTGAGGTCCAGATTTTTTTCAAGCACGGCGGGACGAGCAAAATTCAGACCAAAATGACATCTAAAAACACAAAATGCTCGACGCTCCCTCTTTTCAAAAGAAAAGCGGTAATATGCGTTTCATACACGGAGAATGGTTGTCTTATTTTTTTTAGGAAATAATTACTGAGGTCCGGACCTCGGTGACCTCATAGGTAGTTATGGCCATGATGGGCACATACTGTTGTACACAATGAATAAATACACAAAGTTAAGTAATTCTATTAAAACTCATCTAACTCTTAAAACTGAACTTATTCTATAGGGTAGTACCTATAGCCTAGTATAAGGTACTTATATACGTACATAGCTTTGCCTTTAAACAGGATAGCAGGTTCGAAGTTCTTCACACTTTTGAATGTCCATATAAATTAATTAATTATTTAATTTAAATTACCTATATTATATAATTCTCTGAAATATACAAAAAAAAAAAAAAATTTATAATAGGGCTGGATACTTATTTGACCAAATAACTGGGTTAGGTTAGATAATTACCAATTTTTTAAAAAATTAGCAGACATTATATATCTCAGTAAGAAAAATCTAATGGTATTTTTTTCAACACTCTAGCTCTAATAGTTCCAAAGATATGGTGCTCCAAAATTTGGTGGAAAAAGGTACTTGGTCAAAATGGAGGTGGGTATGGTCCACTGAAATGGTTGTAGCATCTATACTAACTTAATCAACACTAAAAATCTTGTTTTAGGTTAAGGTAGACATGTGTACCCAAAATTGGGTGAAAGGAGAAAAAAATCAGTTGACATCAAATGACCTACACAAGGTCAAAGGTAAAAAATAAGTAACTTTTTTTTTAACCACTGAGGTAAAATATGAATAGAAACAAAGTTGTAGATCTGCTTAAAAGCTTTAAAATAGTGTTTAAATGGTCTCTGCAAGTACAATAGGAGCCGAGATATTTCATGTTGAAATATGGTATGACCTTGGAAATTGACTTTTTTTTACAAATTTCGAATGGCCATATCTCCGGAACCATATGACCTAGAGTGTTGAAACAAGTGTCATTCTGTTGTTCCCACAGAGATCTATAAGTGTGGCAATTTTCAAAAAAATCAGTGATTGTCACCTTTTTTTTTTGCCATTGAACTGACATGGAATGACCCAGTTGGAAGAATGGTTTTAATATTTTAAGGAGATTTTGTATCAGTTGTCCACTCGAAGGATGTGATGGTAGGTAATTCACTATGATCAGCCAAATACAGTTGCACTGGAATTTTTAATTTATATAATCTTTCTAGCATCAAATATGCACTGTTCCAACGTGTTGGGACATCTTGAACAAATAGGAGAGGCTCAAGATTTTGCTGTACTTGAATGTGTTTGAAATTGTTACAGGCCAAAGGAGAATGATTAAAGTGAGTTGCAAGGCAGAGAGTTTTTGCAAGGATATCAATTACACTCCTCTGAACCATAATTGAGTTACTAATAACCAGTTGGAGTAAATGAATGCTGCAGTGTATTGAAGGTATTTCAGCCAGGTCACTACCAAGAGCCATATTACTAGCTCCATCCCTCACCAATAAATTCCTCTTATTTGCATCAAGATCCCAACTATCCCACATAGAGCGAAACTTTTCAGATATATTCTTGCCAGTATGCGATCCTGAGAAATGAGACTCATGTAGCACAGCATCATATCTTTCAAAATCTTTACCTATCCAGTGACCCGATAATGATATAAACCTTTCTTGAGAGGTTGTGTATGTCCATATATCTGAAGAAAAGCTGACATGCTTTACTTCTTCCAGCTTCTGAGCAATTTTAGACTTGAACTCATTATAAAGACGAGGAATTATAGTATCAGAGAAGTACCTTCTGCTCAGTAAGAGATATCTGGGTTGGAGGTAGGCCTTTAGATCAATAAAACCATCATCTTCAACTAAAGTAACTGACTGGTTGTCCAAAGCCATCATCATGCCAATTTTATGGTGAATCATCACAGACCTGGAGTCATTGATGTCCCATATTTTTTTAGATGAAAAACTTTCCTCTATTAAGATCTGCTTACTCATTTGGTCCATTTTCTTTTCTTTCAGAGTACTACCAGTAGAAGTTGATGGTCTAGCCCATATTCTATCTATGCCTATTTCCTTTGATTCAGTCGCAGCTATTCTTTTTTTGTCATTTTCATTTTTGGCTTCAGCATACTCTTTTGGGTGATTAATCTTCAAATGATTATGAAGAGGTGTTGTGCTAAAAGACTTTTGGCCACCTTTCTCCATCCCACGTTTGATAATCTTTTGGCAAATATTACATTTTGCAGTGATATCGCTAGGATCATTTATTGACACAAAACTTGTCATGATTAATACTTAATAGTTTAATACAACACAAGAACCTGAAAGAGAACAAAACAATCAAGCATCTGAATATACTTAAATTATTATTTATCTTATATTTGGTGGGGGCGCTTGCCCCCAATGCAAAACAAAACATAGCAATATGAGTGTAAAAATAATACAGTACCTAATAATATATATCTGGCTGGATATCCAGCCAGAGAGATATGACCATACCCGGCATATCTGGTATCTGGCCAGATATGAAAAATTCATATCTGGTGCACCTCTAGCAAGAGAGTCATTTGGCTAAAACTATCACTATATACTGTACTTGCAAAAATTGAAAAATAATGGCTCAGACTGGTCTATCCCCTTTTGAAGCTTGGTCCAAACTGGTCTATTTGCATCATTGTTTTATACTTACTCAGGGTGTCTACTGGTCTGGATAACCTGGAAAAGCCAGGGAATTTATTTCAGGCCTGGAAAACGTGGAAATATCAGGGAAATTTGATAGTCTTTTTCCAGGTTAACCATGTGTAAGCTAGTCAGTCATTGTATAGAAGCCATTGTTACTTTTTTGTGCTAAAAAGTTTTTCTTGGTCAATAATGGTTCTTTTTATTTGCATACTGTTTTTTTTTCCTAACTATCTGTGTAATATACCTACTACTAAACTATATTTGTAATGTAGCTACTACACTTTTTCAAGTTAAGTGTTTGTTCATTTACTGTAGTACTTTCATACATAGTAGTTAATAGAAGACCTAATGTGCCTACAGCTACTTTTTTGTTCTCTATATAGTATAATAGACATTTTTCTGTACATTTCCTTTTCATTCTCAATAAAAGGCAAGAGGGTGATAGGTGGATTAAAAAAAATACAAAACTTATTTCATATAACTCCTTGCAGAAAAGCTATAAAAATATACAAGGAGGTCTCATTTTAAACACAGGTTATGTTCTAGAAAACACCATGTAGCGTGATTCCACGTAAAATGAATTGATATTTCTCATCTAGGCCCGGCCCCATGTTATAAATGCCCATAACATTCCTGAGTGGTGTGTAACCACCCTGGAAACATTATAATAAGTCAATTTAACCATGAAAACTAAGTCAGATAGTAATAAATGTGCATCAATAATACTCAGAATCAATTCAACATAATAAATAACTTATAAAATAATATTTAATCCTAATTAATATTGTGGTGTACTTCCCTAAGAAAGGGCCTGAAGTCAGCTTACTGGGCACAGGAGATTGGGAAGGGAGGACAAGGGGGAGGAAGGAGATGGAGAGGGAGCTGGAGGAGGGGGCTCGGGATTGCCTGGTCATCAAAACATCTTCAGTATCATTAGAAGCAGGAAGGCTCACAAGTTCAGCCTCCTGACTGGTTGATGAATGATCTTAATCATTTACTTTTCCTTGTGGGCGTGTAACACTTATTAATTGTGTGTGTTTAGCATGAAATTCATGTGTACATAAAATGTTTTATTGTTGATCAGCTGAACAGGAGAGGGCAGAAAGAGAAGCAAGGGAAGCAAGATGAAGACCTTCAGTGATCAATTCTGTGTCTAACCTTCAATCAACAAGCCCATCCCCGGATGAAATAGTGATTAAGGGAAGAGGAAGAAGATCTTTACCCCTCAAATGGTCCCCAATTCCCATTGAAAGCCCTCAAAAGACTCCCCTCAGTTCATTGAGTAGAAAATCTCCCAAGAAAGGTTTAATCACCTTGCGGTCTTCCCCAAGGAAAAGGTTGCAACTGAATGATGCATCATCATCTGATCTTGTTCAGAGTCGAAAGGTTTGCTTTTAAGACCATAAGTAATCATTTTATGACTAGTGAAAAGGGGAATTTTGTTAATAGCCGGGATTCTTACATAATTTGAGTGACACAATCTCATGGTTCTAAGAGTGATTTAAGATATATTTTGAGGGGAAACCTTGCAGATTGATAGGATTCTTTGTTCAATTACAATATTGTATTTGGGTTAATTTGGTTTTTATTTTTGGGTAGAGAGGCTGTGGTGGCTTTGAGTTATTTTTATACTTCTTTTGTTCTTAAGAATTGTGTAATGAATCATTACTACCATTTAAGTATTCTTTATAGCAGTATTTCCCAAACTTCAGGGTGCAAAGTTAACAAAGGAAAAATAATAGTAAAAATCTGGATATTTTCCCTAATTTTATGCACTATCACCATACTTGTAATATCTAAAAACTGTTCAGAAAACATGCCATGTGCTTTTGTACATTAATAAGTGAAACATTCCATTTTAATGGCACCTCTCACTGATTGTGATATTCTATGAATACTATCTGCACTTGAAGTATGGAAAGCCTGAAGGATTAATTTCAATTTGAAGTGGCCATTGGGTAAAAAAAGTTGGGAAATGCTATTTATAAAATTATAACTCATTAACATGTATTAATGGTAAATTATAGTATTGTTCTTTACATCAGTACATGACTTTACCAAATTCATTTTATCACTTGCGAATTACAAAGCATATATGGATTAATAATACTTTTATTACTACAGTACATTCTGACAATAAATAGATGTCCTTTGACAAGCATAAGTACTTTATAAGAAACTTAAATACAATGTTGGTTGAATCTGAATGGGAACACTTAAAGCCCAATGATAATGCCCCCTCTAACCAATAACTTGTTAATACTAAGGCATACAATTATGGTTGTTCTGACTTAACATTTAAAGCAGGCCTACATGCCAAGATAATTTGAGAGAGAAAATGTATGTTTTTTTACATTTATTGAATTACTATATATATGGTACCTTTCCTTTCAATCTTTCAAATGTTCCATGCGCTGATTCCTCATTTTATGAAGGTCAAGCTTGTCATATCTCCACTTGAGTTGGCCTAGTGAAGTAGAGAGTTAGTTTCTTGTGCTCTCCACCTCACATACTCAGGTATGCCTGGCTCATCTGGAATTGTTCCGAGCCAGGCATCTAATCTTTTGAAGATATCCACTGCAATACCACTTGTGTTCCTTAGTTCCTTGGGCAGCTGGTTAGTTTTGGTCCTCTCTCAACAAAACTGTTTTCCTTCAGAGTTGAGGGTGTTCCCTGTCTAGCCTTCAATTTGGGAACATGATACATTCTTCCTCTTCTACTTTCCACTGATGTTTGGGGGTTATAGGGTTCAGAGTAAGATTAGGGGCTAGTTCCTCCATTATTTTCCAAGTGTAAATAATGGTGTACCTCTCTTCTTTCCAGTGAATATAAGTTTAATTCACATGACATTTCCCAGTAGTTTAGTTCTTTGCAGCCATTGATCTTGGATGTGAAGTTTCTCTGAATCCCTTCTAGCTGATTAATGTCTTATATGGGGATGTTGGGATCAAGCAGTATTCCAATTTGGGTATGATCACTGATTAGTGTTTTCAATAGAGGAATCATTATATTCATATCCCTCCTTTTAAAGGTTCTCAATATGTCATTATTCTTTTTGCTCTTTTTACTACTATTTTATTTTGTTTCAAATTTTATGTCATCAGTCATTACACCACCTAATTCTTTTGCTTTAGAATTTCTCAGAATTTTCTGTCCATTTGGGGTATAGTATTCCATGGATTTTAGGTCTTCCCCTCTTCCATACCTTTAATAGTTGAAATTTGTCCATCCGTGTTAAATTTCATATTGTTTCCTTCCAACCAATTGAAGATTCTATTCATGTATGTTTGTAGGGATCCTATATCCTCTGGTTTCTTATTTTTCTACTGATCTGTGTCCTCGGCAAACGATGTTACTGTGCTGTCACTAGTAACACCCTCATCTATGTTAGTTAGCATGATTATGAAGAGTAATGGAGTTAATACTGTTCCTTGTGGTACTGAGCTGAGGACTTTGATTCTGATGAAGATATTCCTTAAACTGTACCGACTTGTTGCTGCTCATTAAGGAAATTATATATCCATTTTCCTACTTTTCCTGTTATTCCCATATACTGTATTTCAGTTTATGTATCAGGTCATCCCATAAATAATGTCGTTTTTTTACGAGAGATTAAGTTTAAACTAGTCCTACTTAGTGATGTGAGTCGTTTTTTATTGTGTCGTTTTTTTTGTTTTTTTGTCGTTTTTTTTGTTTAAAACGAAGGTAGTCTGTTTTTTTTGTTTTTTTTGTTTTTTATTGTTTTAAACTTATTCCATATTTTTCTTCCTTTAATCTAATAAGTATATTAGTATTACCTATAATTTACTATACTACCATGCTTATACGGTTATACCTAGTATATGTATATAGTCATCTTTTAGAAAAACTGAATCATACAAAAAGTATATAATAGAAAGGAAAAACAAACCCTCATTTTTTATATGTATATACCTATATTTTTTAACTAGAACATAAAACATTCTTCCTCATTTCAAACAATATACATAATTGTGATTGGCAAGAGTACCAGTATATATATTCCAGATAGAAAAAAAAAATATTCACCTTTTTTTGAACCTTTTTGTTAACCTAATGTTGGTTAACCTTCATTTCCATGGAAGAATCATCACTAGATTGGGTAGAGCATATATGCTAGTTTCAATATCACAGGTACTGGTATAATATCCATAATACTGGTATAAAACAATATATATAATTGTGATTGGCAAGAATACCAGTGTCTTTAACCTTTGTGTTAACCTAATGCTGTTTAACTTTCATTATCTGATTCTATTTCCATTGAAGAATCATTATCACTAGATTGATTAAAGCAAATAGTTTCAATATCACAGGTACTGGTATTTATTGCAGATTTGGATGTTGACGAAGCCAATGTAGCACCATGTTTTACTTCACTTTCTTGGAATTTTGCATTTTGGGATATAAATACTAGCTTTGCTGCTCTGTCTGTGCTTAATTGGTTTCTTTTGGCTGTATGGATATTACTGTATTTGCTAAATGATCTCGGAGGTAATGAAAGGGCGAAAGAGAGGTGTATGAGTTTGTGTAGGTATATATGTGAGTATGCATGCGTATGTATCTGGATGTATGCATGTGTATGGGGTATACAATAGATATAAATGTGTATATAAGTATTTATGTATATATTGGTATATATGTATATGGGTGTATGTGTATGTATATATATATATGGATGGTCTCGTGGGGGGGGGGGGGGAATATGTCATCGCGGGTCTAAAGGATAGTTAAGTGGGAGATTCAAAATCCGAGGCATGGATGGGAGAGTCCTGGGAAGGTTGGACAATGGGCAGTCAGCTCCCAGCCAGTGTTCTCACAAGTTTAATGGATCTCAAGATACAAGACTTTCAGTGCAAGAAAGAGGCCAGTTTTTTCTGTAAATAGGCTGAAAAGGACATTCTATACTGGTACCATATGGCCTATTTTATTATTTATTTATTTATTTTTATAATATATATCATTGCAAAAGTATACCTTATAATTAAATTGGCAATATCTATATTAATTATTAAAAAAAACAAAAAAAAACAACAAAAAACAAAAAAAACGGTTTTTTTACATCACTAGTCCTACTCAGTTTAAGCACAAATTTTCTGAAGGTTATATCTAAGAGATCTATCGTGTTTCGCTACATACTTTACAGACCTTGACCAGTGAAGATGTGTGTTTTGCTTTATGTGAACCCCTCATAAACATGGCGGTATCAGAAGAGCATATCAGGCATATAATACTTTACGAGTTCAAAAAAGAGAATAGTGCTACTGAAGCAACGCGAAACATTCAGGACGTTTATGGCAATGATATTCTGCATGTGAGGAAATGTCAAAGATGGTTTCAAAAGTTTAGGAATGGTGACTGCTGTTTGACAGATGCAGCACGCTCTGGATGCCCTGCTGAGTTTGATGATGACCCGCTGTTAGCTGCACTTGAAGAAGACTGTTCAACAACTGTCGAAGAATTGGCCCAGAAACTCAATTCATCCCCGTCCACCATCCATCGACATTTGCAACAACTCGGGAAAGTGCCTAAGTTAGGAAAATGGGTGCCACATGAATTGTTGGTCGACAATCTGAGGGTGCGGGTAAACATTAGCACAGCTCTTCATTCCCGTGAACTCCAAGATCCGGTTTTGCACCGTTTAGTGACTGGTGATGAAAAGTGGATACTGTACCAGAATGTTAAGCGCTGTCGACAGTGGGTTTGTGCCGGAGAACCAGCGACACCACAGCCAAAACCAAATCTTCACCCTCGGAAGTTGTTGCTCAGTGTTTGGTGGGATAAAGGTGGTGTAATACACTTTGAAACCTTACCACACAACCAAACAATCACGCAAGTCTACTGTCAACAACTGGATTGATTGAACACTGCACTAAAAGAAAAGAGACCTTCTTTGGTTAATCGGAAAGGAATCGTGTTCCACCACGACAACGCACGTCCTCATACCACTCGGATCACTTCTGCAAAAATTGAGGAGCTTGGGTGGGAAAAACTTCCACATCCTCCATATTCTCCAGACCTTGCGCCTTCAGATTATCATCTCTTCAGGAGTCTGCAAAACTATCTTGATGAGAAACAGTATACTTCTTTAGATGACCTGCACACCAGTCTTTGTATGTTTTTTGCCTCAAAACCGCCTGAATTTTATAAACATGGCATTGAAAAGCTTGTAGGATGTTGGCAGTGTGTCATTGATTCCGATGGAAAATATATACTCGATTAAAAAGTTTTTTTTTTTTTTTCCTTCAAATTCCGATCTAAAAAACATTACTTATGGGATGACCTGATATTATGATTCCATGGTCACACTTGTCGAATGCCTTGACAAAGTCTGTATATTATAGTTTTCATTACTTTCAAATGCATCAATAATGTTGTAGTGTTCCATTAGTTGGGATAGGCATGATCTGCCTGACTGGAATCCATGTTGGTTATCATTTAATTTTTTTCCGAGTTTCCAAAAACCCATAGATTTTTTCTCTAACTATTCTTTCAAATATTTTAGTGAGATGAGATATAAGTGACACTACCCTAGAGTTTTTGGCCTCGGATCGATCTCCTCTATATATTGGAATTATGTTCGCTCTCTTCAGGATGCTCGCTATTTCTCCCCTGTCGAGTGATCGTCTCCATACCCAATATAGGCGCTTAGCGATTTCAGTTTTTGATCAGTGTGGCATTCCATTTGTCCAGTCCTGCCCCGAGTTTGCTTTGTTTCCCTATAGCTTATGTAATATCATCTGTTGTAAAGTCGAAGTCCATTATACTTCCCCCTGCAGTTCTATCGCATATCAGTTTATCAGTTTTGGGGATACTGAAAGTTTATTCATACTGAGCTCTTAATATTTAAAGCATTTTCTTCATTTTTCAAAGGTCCGATAGTGGCGTGATTTTTTTTACTTCCTTTTTGCAGAATTATAGAAGTACTTTGAGTTAACCTGTACCGCTTCTATAGCGTCTTCTTTCTCTGTATGCTTCTCAATTAGGTCCTGTATGACGCAGTCTATGCCTTGCTGTTTATCATTTAATATTTTTATGATGTCTTTGCAGCTTCTTAATTTTAGTAACTCCTTTTCTCTTGCGGAACATTGAACTCTTTTGTCTCTCAAACCTGCTTCTCTCTCCTCTTTGTTGCATTTTTGGGACATGTCTTTCCACAACTTCCAGCATCATCTCTAAGGTAATTAGCATCCCTTCCATTGTCTTGGACTTAAAGATGGTTTTCCAATCTATTGCTTCCATGTTGGATGCAACAACTTCCCAGTTTATGTAGCTTTGGAGTAAAAATTAAAAATTTTGAATACTTCTTTCTATAGTGCGTGTCTTCTTTCCTTTCCTGTTGCTTTTATATTGGTTATTTCAATAATGTTGTGATCAGATATTATATTTTGGGGATATTTCTGTTATCAATTAGGTTGCTGTTGTTTGTGAATACCAAATCTAGGCAGGCAGTTTGTTATTTTTTGTGTTAACAAATTCATTGGCTAGAGCTAGGAGCATTTTTGCCTGCTCCTGGTCTTCCCGTGTGCCCCCCTTGTCTTGGTGTATACATATATTTTTTCCCTATCCTTTTATAATTCATAAATGGAAAATTAAAATCACCAGAGAGAAATATATTTGAGGTTGGAGAGTATGGATCTTTTACCCAGTTTCTGACTTCTGTAATGGAATCTAAGAATTTTGAAGTTGGCGTGTTCGAGGGGGTCTATATATTACAATTAGTACCATATTTAATTTTTCAACTTTTGCTGCGACAAAAATACTTGGTCATTTCTGCCATATGTTTCTCGCATGTATAAATAGCACATCCTCCTTTACGCCTTACTGTTCTGTCAGCTCGGAGTACATTATAGTTGTCAATATGTATTTATGTTTTGTCAACACAAAACTCAGTTTTCAGTTTGCCTGGCAGTCCTTTAGATAGGTTTCCGTAAGGTATGCAAAGTCTGCTCTGGTTTCTTGTAAGTGTCCTTTCACGTATGTGACTTTGTCCAGGGAATGGTTGGGTTTAAGGCCCTGAATGCTGGCTAGGATTATTTTTATTTTTTGCTTTTGTTTTTCCATTTATTTAGTTTGGGTTCGTTTTCCAATGGTGGTGTATGTCTCGTTACCTTTTGATCCTCCGAAAATTTTCCCTCCCCTCTCTCTCTCTTTCGATACATGTCCTGATATCGCATGTAATGTCTTTCTGTATGCCTTCTGTATGGCTCTCGGATCCCTATATTTGTCAGTTGGCTTTGTATTTGCTGGATGGTATTTAATAGTTGACCTGTGTTGGCAACATCTAAAAAATTGGTAGCCTCTTTGATGTTGGTTTTGCCTGCTCACCTGTCGCGTTCCTTTGAGGGTGGTGGTAACAGCATTTTTGTCCGTATTTGTACCTCCCATATCTTGCATAGGTTTTGCAGATAGTAAGATGGTGGAACTTGCATTCGTTAAATTTGCAATATCCATTTGTGTAATGGAAGTTGCATAAAGTGGGAGATGCATTCCCCATCCCGGTATCTGCAGTGTTCTTTTGCGGATTTTCTACGTTTCTAGTTCTTGTCTGTTTATTTTCTGTGTTTTTAGTTTTTGTCATCTTTTTCTCATCTTCGTCAGGCAGTTTCACCATATCGCAGATTTTACTTAATTTTCTTTTACAGTAATGTCTTCTTTTCGTGTTAGATTTTCATTTGTTCCTCTCTCATCCACACCGGTTTGCTTTGGGACATTTCGGTACTTTTTTTTTTCATTGTTCTCCCCTTTTCTATATCAGTTGTATTAGTATTCTCCATTTCTTTAAATACCACAAACGAGTTTACAGTCTCGGTACATGCGTCACAGACATTTGATCTCCGTCATTTATTTGGCATTGACACAAGGGACATTTTCCTATCATCCCAATTCATACAGATAGTCTCGCAATTTTTGATAGAAATCACACCTGATTGCTGCATTTTCAGTTATTTCTAAATTACACAAGTTGCGAATTAGGTGAGAAAATTGAATCCATGGTCATGTTATTTATTACCGTAGTCGCTTAACACTAGAAAGTCCAGAAAATTGCGCCATCTAGAACGACCGAGCGGTCAAAATGACCGCACTTTTTTTAATACGCTTATATTTATATTTCTTTTGACATATCAAAGTCATATATGCAATATAGGGTAAGAAAATAATATATTTTAAATCAAATTTTGATGAAACATTCCATAAATCATTGATATAATTATAAAGTAAGGAAAAAAGTATGTTAATAAAAAACTAAATGCAATTAATTAAATTTCAAGAATGCTATTCCTTTTCATTAACAGAGGTAAATAACTTTATGATTCAAACATTCTTACACATATAATAATTAGTTTTTATAGATAGTTAATTGTTACAATTAGTGCAAAGTACTTTCTTGATCACTTTGCTTGCACATTTGCCACATACAGCTCTCTTAAATTTGTAACAAGTTTCAGATGTTTTATTTTTATTGCAACTTCCTACGTGGCATTGTTTTCTCTTCCTAGAAGTCTCTAACGCTTCATCATCATCGCTACTATTATCTACAGCATCGCTATTCTTGAAGTTTTGCTGTAGTTCTTCAGCTAATTGTAAGAGGAATCTGCGATGGGTAATTTTCTGTCCCGTAACTTCTCTGTACAGAACTACTGCATTGATGCCAGCTAGATCCAAAATGTTGTAAAAAACTTGCACTGGCCATCTCCACGAAGCAGATTTTGTGCTGTACTTTCAAGCCATTTGATCTACTATATCTACACCATATTTTGTAGAGTTATAAAACTTCACAGTTTCAGGAATTTTCTTTCTATCATCCCCAATTGCCACAGTTTTATGAATGGAGCTCAGTAAGAGTACATTTTTGGTAGGTTTACCTTGATACACTGTAAGTGTGCATCGATTGTTCTTCAGTATGTGTGAATTGTACCATTTTTCACGAGTTTTTCTAATGAGCTCTGGAATTTCTCTTCTAATACGATTTACTGTACCTACAATACTCGTACTTTTTGCCTGTAGTTTTTCAGCTAGTTTTACTGATGTGAAAAGTTATCAGTCGTCACATTTCTTCCTTTTCCCATGTATGGTTCTACTAAATGGAGAACCACGTATTCAGAGAGTGGTTGATTTGGAGGACGAGCTTGATCTTTTCCAATGTACGGGAAGCCATTCACCAAGTATTTAGACTTTACATCGGCTGCTAACCAAAATTTGATACCAAACTTATCAGGCTTGCTGGCAATATATTGTGTGAACGGGCACCTAGTCTTACATGGGAACAACTGCTCATCCACTGCTATATTGTCGCTTGGTTTATAGTAAGCAATGCAGTTCCCAATGAATCTTTCCCAAACTTGGGATACCATAGCAAATTTATCTGTTTCCAATCGAGCAGATCGTGTTGATCTTATATCGAATCTGATGAATTTCATGATTTGTTTGAAATGCATTCGTGTCAATGTTTTGCAGAAGTATGGAGGACCCCATTTTTTTGACCAGAGATGTTCCACTGATTGTCCTTTAGCGAGAACTCCTCGTGCAATCATGATGCCTATAGTAGCATAAACTTCTTCACATGATATAGTCCAAGAGTCACATTGCAATTGTCTGCGAGCTTCAGTTTTAGTACAGTTTTGTATGTGCTTGATAATGAAATCATCAATCATCAATCTAAAAGAACTCAGAACATTACCTTCAATAATTTGCCATTTTGCAAGTGATGTAGGCCCGAGTAATTCCAGAAGAATATTTTGAGCTCCAAATCTTCCTGTGCCATTTTTATTTGGTTCAATAATTTCCCACTGTGTACCATCCTTGCCGGTGAGAACAGTCCCAATTTTTCCTAATCCTACTGTTGCAGCACGTTGAGTGCTTTCATTCGTTCCACGTCCTCTTTTATTCTCTGAAAGTAACATGAGAAGGATTCTATCAGTCTAAAAATATAATTCAGAATATTTCTATATTATAATAAAAGAGCAAATGTAAAAATAGCAGTAAATATATATGAAAAATCATGTCTTCAGAACTGTATACGAATAAAATATCGAAACAAACAAATAATTCTTATTTTCATAAAAGAAAGTTTATTACTATCAATTATAATAACTAGCAGATGCGGCCTTATGGACCCGATCTGCTAGATTGGGGGGAATGCCCCATTATATAATATATACGTATATTATATTATACACTATATATATACCGTACCTATATACTGTATACCCATGACCGGATCTGCTGGTATATATAGGTACCTATATATTACTAAATACATGTATATACACCTAAATATATATATATGGCAAAAAGTGGACAAACAGACAAACAAATAGACAAAAAAAATTTGCTCCATTATGTATAGATGTGAGCTGCTATTGAATAGAATATATTTTACACTCACCCAAAACATCAGTAACCAGTGATGAAGATCCTACGTCCAGAGGAGTATTTGAAAATCTTCCACGTCTTTCCAAACTTTCAGTATTTGGCAAGTAAAGTGCAAGTACAGTTGGGAAATCTTCTCTTAGCTTATTAAGGCTAGGGTATATGTCAGTTGTCCTCTGATGAAATATCTCTCCGACTTTAGAAGGGAGATTTTCAAAAACAACAGCTTGAATGATCCAAGCTGTTTCTGCAATGTTTAAATTATTGTTTTTAAGTTGTCCCATGAGACATTCAAACTCACAGTAAAAGTCAAAGAGGTCACCATAGTTGTCTTTTGGGGTTCGCATGTTCATTACTTTAAGAGCCAAATCATGTATAATTTCATCTTATTCATGTAATTTCTGTTAAGTAATTCTATTGCTACAGAATAAGAAGTACCTATGGCTGGTAGTGATTCCACTAATCTTAAGGCTGGGCCTTTCAGATAGTTCACTAAATAACTAAATTTATCAACATCTGTAATGTAGTTTTTACCTATAAGGCTATGAAATTTTTCAATAAAAGATTGAAATTTGGCTCTGTCACCCTCAAAAGTGGGTACTGCAAGTGTAGGCAATTTTGATTTTAGTTCATTGCCCTCAGCCACATTGGGAGGGCTAAATGAAGCATTTCTAATAGCTTCTAAGAAGCTTTCATTTGTGTCTTGTTTTTTGCACTCATCAAGTTGGTTTTGAATTTCAGAAATATAGTTGTTAATTTTTGTAATGTAATTTTCATTGTCAAGTAGGATGGTAGTATACTCATCATCTGTTAGTTCAATTGTGTCATCAATTTCTGTAATTATGTCCTCATCTAGTGTGAGAATGTCTTGTTTGTAATGAGTAATAGAATTTAATGTTGTTTCAAGATCATATCTTGTAGGTTCTTTTTGTTTGTAATCATTGTACAGTTTGGTGATGACACCTTTACGTGCCAATTTTTTCCTTATTAATTTTTTGTAGTTTTGAGATGGTGCCATAGCCCTAAGGTCTGTGGTTTTGTTTTCTTGGTCTGGGTTTTCTGCCCTTTTGTCCAAGTCTTCCATAATTGTTGTTAGTGTTAAAGTTCTGAGTTTAATTTTATGATGTTGAGCGAGTTAAATTATTGTAATAAGTTTTTTATATAACCTGCGCCACAGGTTAAATTAAAAATTTACAATGTTTTTAGTTAGGATAGGCCTTGAGTGTAAAGAGTAAGGCCTATTATGTAAGGTAAAGTTAGGTGGGCCTACTAAATAGGCATATTTGTTGGGCCTACCAAGTAGGCTTATGTTTGGGCCTATTATTTTATAGGACCTCAAATGAGTTAATTAAGCCTGTTAAATTAACAAGGCTTTGTTTTGAGTTTGAAGAGTATGACCTATTAAATAGGCTTAATGTTGTGGGCCTATTTTTTTAGGACAAAATGTTATGCCTGTTAAATGAACAAGCCTTTGTTTTCAGTTAGTGTAAAGGTAAAGGGATCGGTTCCCAGTTGCATAGGCCACCATATGAAAAAACTATAGTGGGGTTATGGTTGAAATTTGGGTTAGGCCTAATGAGCTAAGCCTAGCCACTGCGTGTCAGTGTAAATTTTAGAGGGGTTAGTTCCCCACACACAGGGCCACCATGTCAAAAAACCTTATAGGGATATGGGTTGATTGCCTGATACCCTCATCCGTTGGAAATTTCCAGCAGATTTCAGTGGAGAGTTAAACGACAAAAGCCCTATGGTTTTTCATTAGAGAGTTATGAATATGTAGGTCTTTAAAGGACCTTTTTATATTTAATTGATTACGGTAATTTTAGCGTCGGGATTTTAGATGCCTATATATTAATGAAAAGAAATTGTCCCACCTTAATTTTGCTGGGTCCTTGGTTTGCTTCGATGTAGTGCATTACGATCATTTTCGGTGTAGGGCCGCCACGATGGAGTTACGCGACGAATTTGGCTTGATGTAATTAATATAGGCAGTCACAATATAAACACTTTTAGGCATAGGCCTAGCCTTTTATGAGTATTAAGTTTATTATAAGGAATTCACTCAGAACTTTAGGGAAGACTAAAGCACATCTTCCCTGTTTAAAGCGTTCGCTGCACATAAACAGCCCCGAGGCTACTCCTTTAATATATCTTCATATTTTAGTATAAATTGCTGATTTGGCAAAGGTTGTTGACTCTTTCTCTCTCGTATTTTACATGGGTTAGCAAATGGAAAATTTTGTTCACGTGAAATAAATGAATGTTTCTCATGGTTATGCAGACCCGACGCCTACATACAGTTTCTATGTATGTATGGCAATCATTTCATTCCCATTAGGCTATGTCGCCAATCCTGAGCCAATTTTGTATAGATATTTAATTCAATTAATTAATAATTTATATTTAATTATGAAATAAAGGTATCACATACGATACCATGTTGTAAGCACGTATAGTTTTTCCATAGCAACTAAACAACCAATTTCATGCAGTGACTCAGATGAAACAGAACTGGAGATTCTTCAACAACTAAAAGAAATTTAATCAAGTGACAAGTTGAAGTGAAAAACTGACAATTCTTACTATCCTACCAATTCTTACTATCCTACCAAAAAGATGGACACAAGTAAAGACAAAGAAGAATTTAAGTGCTCAGATTACATGGCTAGGCAAGCAAAGAGTTTGGTGAGGGAGAAGGGAGTGCTTTCAACTCATAATCTGCGTTTGGGGAAACACCTGAATAGTGAAACTGCTGCCAAAGTAATTGACTTCTATCATTTACCAGATGTGAGTAGACAAATGCCAGGGTTGAAAGACTATGTTTCTGTAAAAGGAGCTGATGGTAGGTGGGAAAGAAAACAAAAATAAAATATATTGTAAATACCTAATAACTGCCTTTTTTAAATGTAAAGTTATGTTAATGCCTCATTTTTCACAGTTTCACTCAGCTAGACAAGAATTGGTTCTTATAACTCAATTGGTAAGAATAAAGGAATAGGTTATTTTAATATACATATTAAAAAGCAAATTGTCTTAAAAATAGCAGAGATTATAGATCTCAGTGAGACAAATCTAATGGTACTTTTCTCAACACTCTAGCTCAAACAGTTCCAAAGAAATGGTGCTCCAAAGTTTGGTGGAAAAAGGTACTTGGTCAAAATGGAGGTAGGTATGGTCCACTGAAATGGCTGTAGCGTCTATACCAGTGGTGGTGAACCTATGGCATGCGATAAAATTTGCCTGGCACGCTTAAGCATAGAAATTGTTAGCTCCAAAAATTGAGTATAAAATAATATAGTCATCTGGGGTGAAAAAAAACATAGGGTATGTTGGGGTGAAAATGAACAGGCCCCTTGAAATAATTTTTAATATAAAGAAAATTTTTAAATTTTTTTCAGGTAGCCCACTATATCATTCAAAAGTGTTGGTAAAATGATGTCTTTATGTTTGTTCATTTCCAAGAAATGAGCACTGGAAAAAAAAGTGTCAAAAATATGTAAAGAAAACTTTTTTGCATTTATTTTTTATTTGCTTGGCACTGAATTATTTTTCACTGTAGAATATTTATACTTACGTTGAAAAGTGTGAAGATGTGTATCTTGTAATGCATGAGGAGAAATAAAACATAGTCTGTGGCATAAGCCTTGTGAAGCTATGTTTTTTTTAACCCCATGCAGTTGAAGCCTCTTTGAGGTTAAAAAGAACCTATGTTTTATGCAGTAGTATGGGCGAAAAATGGGAGAGTGCAGGAATGTTGAAATGCAATTGCAAATGTTGTTCAATGTTGCAAAGGGGTTATGCAACAAAGGGTTTATTATATCTCTGTAATTCCATTGACACCAATATTGTTTGTTTTGAGGACAATATACCAGAGTTAATGCTATATTTTTTTCACCCCAAGCACGGATCATTTTCACCCCTTTCCATGGGGTGAAATTTTTTTATTTTTTTTTATTTTACCAATTAAACATTTTGCAGGAAAAAAATTTCTATTGCCATGTTATTATGACACCTGGCCTTTATAATGTGAACATACAGGTTTGTGTCCATCCCTAATAATAAAGTCTGTACGCCTAAGTTAAAGCAAATTTTTTTTTTTCACCCCAGATGACTATACTTAATGTTTATAATTTGGTGTAATATATATAAACTTTGGTGGGCACGCAAATTTTTTTTTTATAGTTTACATGGTTTTTTTGGCATGTGACTGTAAAAAGGTTCACCACCCCTGATCTATACTAATTTAATCAACACTAAAAATCTTGTTCTAGGTTAAGGTAGACGTGTACCCAAAATTGGATGAAAGGAGAAAAAAATTGGTTGTGACATCAAATGACCTATGTACACAAGGTCAAAGGTCAAAAATAAGATCAACTTTTTTTTTTACCACTGAGGTAAAATATGAATAGAAGCAAAGTTGTAGATCTGCTTAAAAGCTTTAAAATAGTGTTTAAATGGTCTCTGTAAGTGCAATAGGAGCTGAGATATTTCATGTTGAAATATGGTATGACCTTGGAAATTGAGCTTTTTTTACAAAATTCGAATGGCCATATCTCCGGAACCATATGACCTAGTGTTGAAACAAGTGCCATTCTGTTTTTCTCATGGAGATCTATAAGTGTGCCAATTTTAAAAAAAAATCGGTGATGGTCACGTTTTTTCAACCCAAAATTCCAATGAACTGACATGGAATGACCCAACTAACTCAGGAAATGAGTTCGGAAAAATCAACTTTGTCTTCCGTAATCCCAAGCATTGTATTTTACAAAGATTTCTTTCAAAGATTGGCCATGATGACCAAGGTGTTCAAATGACAAAGAGAGAACTCCTGACTTCTCTTTGAGCTTGGGATCTCAATTTCTAAACTTGTTTCTAGCTTTCGTTTTAAAGAATGACGTGCTTTTTCTATTGTTTGAATAGCTTTTGCTTGTTTTCTTAAGGAACCCAAACCATCTGAAATTTTTGAATTAATAAATATTTGACTCCATTTGATAGATAGATATATATATATATATATATATATATATATATATATATATATATATATATATATATATATGGACTAATAATTAATGTTAACATATTAATTTCATAAGTTTAATAAATTTAATGTCAACATATTAATTTCATTAAGTTTTTCAGTAACTGCTGAAAAACTGTCTTGAAAGTAAATGCATTATAAATAAGGAATATAAATAAGAAATTATAAATATAAAAAGTACCTATCATTAAATACTTACGTTTCTTCACTCGAGTCACAGCAAGACTTTCTAGAACTTGAGAAACCACCTCTTTGGCATTACTTGATATACATGGATCATATTCATCACTTTCTGAAATAACATTCTCAGAAGACTGATTGTGATCAGACTCTTCACTTTGTGATGTTGATAGCAACTCTGGTCTCTGGGTCAATAATTTTCTACAGTTGCTACGTAGTACAGTATTCCTTTGTAGTTTCCATTTACATCGATCATAAAGTGATTGGCTGATGGTTCTTATATCCTTGTGTATCTTTTTCTTATGTTTTTGTAAAGGATCATCACAGTATCTAACCATTTTTCATTACTAAAAATACACAATTGTAAATCTCAAAAATAAGATATGATTTGACTCAAAATAAGCACATCTGTAATAAAAATAAGCATAATTAACAAACATTTGAGAGTGAGAGAGTTACAAGGAGTTACAAGGAAAAGAAGTACCTCAAAAGGCCTTGCAGCCCATACTGAGGAGGTACCAATGGCAACGGGTGCCACGGAAAATTTTCTACACACTCAAATAGTGTGCAAAATTTGGTCTAACCTTTTCTTGAACTGATCCACAGAGGAACTGTTCACAACTTCCGAAGGTAACCTGTTCCATGTGTCACAGATCTTATACGTAAAGTAATTCCCACACACACTAGTCCTAAACCGTTTCAAATCCAACTTCCAACCATTGTTGCGAGTTGGGTTATCATTTAAACTAAACATACTTCTAAAATCGACATCGTTGAACCCGCGTAAGAGCTTGAAAACCTCGATCAGTTGACCGTGCAGCCTCCGAGTTTCAAGCGAAAACAAGTTCAGGGCGCGTAACCATCGATTGTAGCCCATATGCCTAATGGAAGGGATTAACTTTGTGGCCCTCGCCTGCACTCGCTCCAGCCTCTCAATATCTTTCCTGAGGGTGGGCGACCAGAACTGCACAGCATACTCCAGGTGCGGCCGAACAAGGGAATTGTACAGTGAGAGCACAATCTCCTTGTTCCGAAACTGAAATTGCCTCCTGATATAACCCAATAGTTTCTGGGCTTTCTTTTCCACCTCTACACACTGTTTCGTAAACTTAAGGTCGCTGCTAATTAGCACACCCAAGTCCTTTTCTAAATCAGTCACCTCGATATTACTACCCAACATCGAGTAGTCCGACTTGGGATTGGCGTAGCCAGTGTGCATCACTTTGCATTTACCCAAGTTAAACAGCATTTGCCATTTTTCGGACCACTCTCCTATCCTACCTAGGTCCGCACGCAGTTCCTCGATCGCTTCGGGCGTCCCAACATTGGCCCCAAGCTTGGTGTCATCAGCGAATTTGGCGATCCGACTGACGATGCCACCGTCGATATCATTTATGTAAATGATAAACAACAGTGGCCCCAAAACGGAACCCTGAGGAACCCCACTAGTGACGAGGCCCAACCCAATCTAGCCCCTTTAATTACCACCCTCTGCCGCCTATTCCTCAGCCAGTTTTCAATCCACCTACCTATTTCCCCACCGATACCCAGCGCGCGCACTTTCGCCGTTAGCCGGCGGTGAGGTACCTTATCAAAGGCTTTTCTGAAAGTCGAGATAAAGTATATCAATCGCCCTACTCTTATCGTACTCACTCAACATGACGTGGAAAAACTCGAGCAATTTGGTGAGACACGACCTATGCCGTCTAAACCCATGTTGGGAGTCCCCAAGCAGCTTGTAGGAATCCAGATGGTCAACGATCCTATCAGCTATTATCCCTTCTAATAATTTACCTACAACTGAAGTGAGACTAATGGGACGATAGTTCCCTGGACTTTCGTGATCCCCTTTCTTAAAGATAGGGGTCACGTTGGCTTCCCTCCAGTCACCAGGCACCTGGCCCATCTCCAACGATTTGTTGAAGACTGTAGCCAGGTGGGGAGCCACCTGGTCGCACACTTCTCGCAACACTCTGGGGAGAAACTGGTCTGGCCCAGGAGCCTTAAACGCGCTCAGTTTGTCTATCCTATCGGCAACGACTGTCGCGGTACATCTAACACTATCCAGGCCAGCACCTTCGTGCCTCACGCCTGGCTCGGGGATGGAGAGAGAGAGAGAGAGAGAGAGAGAGAGAGAGAGAGAGAGAGAGAGAGAGAGAGACTGCGTGAATATGAGTTATACATAGGCTGTAAATATATCATTTGTAGTTCTCTATTTTAGTCTGCGTAAAAATGTCAAAATTACAATGTACAAATGTCAATTTACATATTTTTTCAGTAATTTTTAAAATATCTTGCAACTTGATATCCACATTTTTTATTGTTTGTATCTTTTAACAATTAATGGAAGTTTAATAAATGAAAAAAAAATTTTTTTATTTCACTGTCTAGTGGGGGTGGGGGTCAAAAATAAAAATAAAAGGGGAGGGGGGAATTTTCATTATTGTTCTACACATTTGAATGTGGTATCATTTAATAGATATCTTCATGCTGATTCTAAAAATGTATCGTTTTATAGGTCTACAACAAGATGTTTGGGAGTTATTGCCCATTAAAGTTAGGTGGTAAAGTGGGGGCCCATATCTAAAAAACTATGGGTCATACAACTTTTTTATTTGAACCAGTGAAATCAGCACCCAGAAGAACCGCATATGTCAATTTTCATTAAAATCCGGGTTGGAATGGTAGCAAATTTTTTAATTTTGGGGTAATTTGTCCTGGAATGCCCCAAGTCATAGGTTTTGAAAATGATGAAGGTGGTAATGATTCTAATGAAAGTGAAGGTAATGAAAGTAGAAGTGAAAGATGCTCAAATTCCAGTTCTCCTATGCGAAAGAGGAAAGACAAAGAGGACATTATTGAAGCATGTTTTATGGAGATCACAAAAGGAGAGCAATCTGGGGAAGTAAGTTACAAGAAAAGAAAGGTTGAAAAAAAGACTGCTCCTGTTCTACTGATTGCAGGGGAGTTAGACCGATATGCATCTGAACCTCTTGTAGATAGGAAACGTTGTCCAGTTCAAATTTGGAAGCAGGAGGACCGATTTCCTCTCCTTAAAACTATTGTTTCAAAGCTTCTCTGCACACCCGCATCCTCTGTATTTTCAGCGAGAATGTTTTCTGAATATGGAAACATCTATGAAGCAAGGCGATCCCAAATATTGCCTAAAAGAGGAGAAATGCTTTTGTTTCTGCACCACAATGGAAAAAAGTTCTAAATCACTGTTGTTGTTATTTTTTTTATTCTGAAGACCTCCAGGCTGAATGGTGGCATCTGACCTACACAATACTGCCCTCCATTCATTGATTTCATTCCAGGCATTTTATATTGTATTCAATGTATTGTTTTACATTTGTCAAGCTTGTAATGTTTTGTATTGTTTTGAAAATAAAGGAAAAAAAGAAGAAAAAAATGTAAAGCAAGTGCAGGGGTCCAGCAATATTTTACTCTTTTTAAAAAATTTAACACCGACATTTTTATAAAAAAAAACTATTATTAATAGAACTGTAATCATTAAGGATGGACAGATGTTTTATTTATTCTTATCAGTATTGTGTTGATTTAATATAAAAAGTGTTGCTGGACTGGTTTAGGGTGGGCCCTGGAGGGCTTTCCATTTTTTTTGTATATAAAATATTACTTGTAATGTGTTATCATATTATGGCAGATTTTCATACAGGTGTTAATTTTCTAATGTCTTGGCCTATATCCAGCTGGATATGACCCATATCCTGCCAGATACCGGATATTTTGCAATATCCGGTGCACCCCTATCTTTTGCTTTAATAATTAATTGGAATAATGCTGAAATAACATGCCTCTGGTACAATTTGTAAGTGTGTAAAATAAATATACAGTAAAACCTCGCTTTTCCGCATCTAGATTAACTAGATTTTGCATTAACCAAATTGCCTACTGGCAACTGGCTTCTGCCAGCAACTCTGATGCCAGGCCACCAGGCACCAGCTATTTTTGTTAAAAAAAGCTTATGCTAATTGTGTAAATTTAAAAACAAATTTATATCATTTTAAGTGTTAATTAGAAGTAAAATAAATAAATAAATACACTATTTAATAATTATAACACCAAAGAAGATTGTTATAGTACAGTATTAGTGAAAAACATCATTTGGTTTCCTAGTGATGTTCTGATTTTTAGATGTAAACATACAGAAATCCTCCCACTCAGAGGGTTACTTGGCATTAACCAGATTTCGGTGTTAACCAGATCACCCCCCGCCCCCAATTAATCTGGAAAAGCAAGGGTTTACTGTACTTAAATTTTGGACTGGTCCTGGTCCAGTCCAGAGTAGTCCCAGGACATTAGGTTGCATCACTAATAAAATAATGATAGATTTTCCATGAATTTTAAATTGGTCACTATTTTATGGTACGTATTTTCATTGTAAAGTGTTACGCACAAACTGATGACTAGCAAATAATTAGAGCTTTAAGGACTTGATGAATTTTTTAAGCAAAGAAAAAATCTGAATTATAGAAAAGTCAAATTTAGTTGGTATTGATTAGTGATGTACTGATTCCAAAATTTAGCCAATGCTGATTCTATGAAAAAATACTGATGCTGATACTAATTCTTTGCCTACCTATACAGTATTTAAAAAAAAATCAATTCCCTTCATAAATTTTACTAATCTAATGTGAAAACTTTCAATTTTCATATTTTTACATTTCAAATTTGTTTAAATGCTTTTCCTTAGCTCACTCCACAATATACACCACCAGAATTTGTTATAGTACTTGTATACTGTACCTAAAATTGCGTTAAAAAGTTTCATTACTCATTTCATGAATTCAATATCAATAGTTATTTAAAGTAAATGTTTTTCATTATGTTGAAGACATTTTCTTTCTTCAACAATGTCAACAACAAATTTTTCATTAAAATTTCAACTTTCTGACTTTTTTAATAAAATAGATATACAATTTGTGTTTATAAAATTAAAATACTTCAAATAAAGTCAACATAATAAGATGGCTTAAAATATAAATTATAAGGTAAAACTTAGAGAATTATTATTAATATAGAGTAGGAGATTACGATAGTTTATAATATTGAGAGATTAGCTAGTTAGAGAAAATATAAATTTATGTGTAACTTAACTTATTAAACTTTGCTTTTTCTTTTTTATGAATGTAAAATATTGTTATATAATTACGCTTTGAAATGAGTACCAGGGTTTTTTTTTCCATAGGGCCAGGTGGTGGTGATTCACCACCTGAACATGAGCCTTCACCTCCTGAAATTTTAGCCAAATACAGGTTTTCAAACACTACTGGTAAAATGAGTTAAAAATGAAAAAAATTAAAAAGATTAAAAACTCTCCATATTAATGGTGACCAAGAATGTTACATGCATTTTTTAATAAACTTTAGCTGTTTGCCTAATTCTATAATTATTATGTAGTCATTTAAATGAGCTTTTTGAAATATGACATATAATAAAAATGCATCATGTTTGTCTGTATGTATATTGCTTCAAAACACAGTGTACAACATCTATAGCAAAAGTCTTCTGTCATACATTCCCATGCCACAGTGAAAATTTGATCAACTTGTTCCTCAGTTTTTCTTGACCTATTGCTTCTAAAAAAAAATGTTTTAGGGTGAAGTGGCTGCCAAGTTTTTCAGTCTGTCCTGTAAGGCTGTAACCTTCACCACCTGGCAAAAAAAAAAAAAAAAAAAAAAAAAAAACCTGGAGTACCAATTATCATAAATAGCATTTTTGTCCATTCAATTTTTTATAAATATACATTTTGTTTCGTAATAATTTTAGAATTTCAAAGAATCAGCGAGAGAATCAGCTAAATTTGGCTGATGCTGATTGTGCCAATGCCAAGTAATCAGTACACCACTAGTACACTACTTTTGCGGGCATTGCCCTTAACTCCCTCCTTCATGCATAAAAAAATGTGGTAAACAGTAGCTCATTAGTTAATTTCAAGAAAAATTTGGACACTTTCATGAATGAGAGCTAGTGTTTAGATTGTAAATAGTGTATATTCTTAGTTTAAGTTATGTGCACTACTTTGGTAGCTCTGTAGATACTCATATGTTAATTAGCTGGCTTGAGATTGACATTTTGCACGATTTATTGTAAAATATAGCTCATGACTCAAATAACCTCAATAGGCCCCAGTGGCTTCATGTTTTCCAAATGAAATGTAAATGTAAAAATCCAAATTCATATTCAATATTTTGTTAATTAATTTTTGGAGCTTATTGTATTATTTGAACCTAACCACAACCATTTTTTTTTACGTTTAAAATAAATAAGTTTCTGGAGCGAATGTAATTTATGTCCCCCTATGGTGCCTAGTGTAGTTTGCATTCCTCAACTTTGTCCATGTATACCTAAACAAATAAAATGTTAAAACTAACAAAAATATTATGACAACCTAATCAATCATCAATTTTTATATATATATATGTGGACCCCCGATTTGAGTATGCTCGTCCATAGGCTCCTATTGACTCGACTTGAGTAGAAAACTCGATTTGAGTACGCCAGCCGGCAACGCCAAACGCGTTTCAGTTTGTCTAGAGCGTTCGTTGCGGGAACATTCGGGGGTCTAATGTTTTGAATAGTACAGGTGTTCTTAGGGATTTCTGTTAGAATTTCGTACATTTTGTTTTCTGACTTTGTACTTAGTGTTTATTTATGTTAGTTTCTGTTGATTACAGCATAAAATAGTGAAAATATAGCATAAATTTGGTGATTCGTACATGCAGTGACTTTGATACTGTATTTTATATTGTGACATAGTGTACTGTTATAGTGATGGCTTCTAAACGTACATCTACATCAAAAGACTCACAAAAGAAGAAACGCCTTACTAAATTTCGTAGGCCAATTTCTATAGAAAAAGTAGGGGTGGGGTGAAATTTTTGGGTTTTGGAACGAATTAATTAATTCCCATAGGTTATTAAGTTCGATTTGAGTACATTTCGAATTGAGTATGCCATGCTGGAACAGATTACGTACTCAAATCGGGGGTCCACTGTATATATATATATATATGGTGATTCAAAAGTCAGGTTACATAGGGAAATACTGTATTATGTAATGATACAGGGGAATAGTCACATCACATGTTCGATATGGCCACTGTTAATGGCAATGCATTTGAGCAGCCAGCTAGGAATATCACATCAATGCGCTCCTCCTTTGATAACATCTCATAACTCATTTACCTGCAAAGAAACAGAAAAGCCCTATGTAACCTGACTTCTGAATCACCCTGTGTGTGTGTGTATATACAGGGTGGGCCGTAAGTTTCCATACATAGGAAAAATAAACATTTTTTTATGGACAACCATTTTTATTTATATAATATGCTCTACATGGTTGCCATTGTTTTGAAAACACATTTCAATACATGTTCCCCACTGTTGATGAACACGCATTAGCACAGTTGACGTTATGCTTGTAATGGCGTTGGTGATACGTTCCTTTAGATGATTTATGTCTCGTATCTTTTCCTGATACACCATGGCCTTCAAGTGCCCCCAAAGATAGAAATCAAGGGGGGTGAGATCTGGGGATCTGGGAGGCCACTCCACAGGACCACGCCGACCAATCCAAGCATCCGGAAACTGCTGATCCAAATACTGACGCACGTGAAGACCATAATGAGGTGGAGCTCCATCTTGCTGGAAGTAAACTGGGAAGTTACCTTCCTCGTTTAGCAGGGATGGGAAAATCTCTTCTTGCAACATGTTAAGATACCTTTTGGCATTAAGATTTCCACTGACAAAAATTGGTCCAATAATTCTGTCACCCCATATCCCGGCCCACACCATCACTTTACCAGCACCTTGCATCTTCGTCGGACTCAGCCAGTTAGGGTTAGCATTACTCCAATAACGTATGTTTTGACGATTAACCTCTCCATTGACGTAAAAATTTGCTTCATCAGTAAACAAGATCTTACATCAAACGCATATTCTTAGGGTATCTGAAACATAAAAACAAACGTTTAATTTTTCCTATGTATGGAAACTTACAGCCCACCCTGTATATATATATATATACAGGGTGATTGGTTAGGTTAACCCTTTATTGCATAAATGGACGAATTTGTAACCTGTCAAATACACGCATTCATAATTTAACCTTACAAAATATTCATATGGTAAAGGGTTGTTGTAATATTTTTTTAGTTTTAACATTTTATTTGATAGATTCACTTTAAAAATGTCTCCTAAAGATTCTAGTATATTTTACATTCCCCAACTTTGACCTAGTGTAGTTTGTCCCCTTTTGCATCAGGGGGGAGGGAGGGGGACAAACTACACTTGCTCCAAGTTTCCAATATCATTCTTGAGGTCTAACCTCAAAATGTTTATTTTTTTTTAGCTTTCATGCTTTTTCATTCATCATAACTCACGGAAGATGTTCTGGAAGAGGCTTACTCAGCCTGTAGCTCCAGCTCATTATAATTATATTTCAGTACCTGATCCTTCCATACCCTATCCATGTTTCTTTCAAACACATTTACAGTTTCTGAGTTGATGACATACGCTGGCAATCTATTCCACAAGTTGACAACTCTATTACAAAAGGAGTTTCTTCTCAGATTTAATCTTGACCAACCTTTGAATATTTTCTCGCTATGTCCCCTGGTCAATGAGTCACTTTTTAGCTCAAAAATATCTTTGCGTACCTCCGTATCATACCCTCCACACAATATCTTGTATGTCTCTATCATGTCACCTCTGGCGCTCCTATAAGCTGATGTAGGTAAATTCAGTCTCCTTACTCTCTCTTCATAAGGCAGGTCCCTCAGTGATGGTACCATCTAGCAATGCACCGATGTATCAGGTATCGGTAGTATTGGTAATTTTAGGTGTCCGATCCTGCCGATACTCTGATACTTCCAATACATCGCACCTGGTGTATGGTATATACTATATAGGGCATTGTGTGTCATTGTCATCATGTGTAATTGTGTGTCAATCTTATTTTTTGTGTGTGAATATTTTTACATTTCATTTTCATCACTTTTCACATGTTTCATAAATTTATTTTTTCATTTCAGATCTTATCTAAATTCTGTAGAATTCATCATGTGTAGTCAATCTAGTAGTAGTATAGTTTGGAAATTTTTCATAGTATCAGAAACCAAAGCTGTGCACGCTACTCATGAAAACTAGCGCCGCTAGCGCTAGCGAGGCAAAATAATAGCGGCGCAAGTGCTAACACTAGTCATTTCAAAATTTAGCGACGCTAGCGCTAGCGCTAGTTTTCAATATTAGCTATAACAAATAAAAAATACCTATTATGTTAGTTACACTTCTATGCAGTAATATTGTCAAAAAGAATGTTTAAATGAAACAATTATACTATAGAACCAGAGCTTTTTATTTATTTAAATCCAACGTAACAAAACTTTTTATTTAAATCCAGTTATTTATTTAAATCTAGCTATAACAAATAAAAAATACCTAATACCATAGAAAACAATACATTTCTTTTATTTAATTATTTGATATATCATATATACAACAGAAGTATTTCAAATAATATATTTGTAATTATTCAAATCAAGTAGAAAAAACAATACAATATAATCAAGCTAATTTAGGTATCAACTTGTTTCAGTAGTACTTTATTACAATGACCTAGGACAATTATTTATTTAATTTTAGTAACAACAGTTTTTCAAAATTTGAATCGGACAACGAGGACCTTTTCGGCTTTTAATATATCTTTTCCTGTCGAAAAAATCCTTTCCACTGCTGCACTTGACAGAACTGAAGTGTTTAATCGGATAAATAGTTTTTTGAATGAATCGGAAGGGAAGGAAGATGTATAGTCTGTTGCTTTGAAACATAAAAATTAGCGCTAATTTTTATTTCAAAAACTAGCAGCGCTGGTAAATGCGCTAGTAGTTTGAAAATATAGCGACGCTAGTGGTGGCGCTATTAAAACTAGCGGCGCTAAAAAGCGCTGCTAAAACTAGCGGTGCTAGTCACAGCTCTGTCAGAAACTGACAAAAGTAAAACTGTTTGTAAATTATGTTCTGTTGAATTATCCAGAGGAGGAAAAACCAGTAAAAGTTACAACACTACCAACTTGATAAAACACATCATCAACAAACATCAAGAAGAGTATGAAAAGGAACAAAAATTGATAGAGGATGAAAAGAAGAGTAGTAGTAGTAGTAGTAATGAGCTATGTCAACATTCTTTTGTGACAAAAAAAGGTCCAAGAAGAGATGATACTCAACCAGGAACCTCTAGTTTGTCATCATCAGCTGTTGACCCGAGTGTTTCTCCTTCTACGAGTAAAACTACAATGACAACACAGTACACAATGTACAATGACAACACAGTACACAATGGAAGAAATTCTAGCATTAAAAAAGACTTGGGACATTAATTTTTAAGCAAAAGTAGTGCACTATGCTATTGGTGAGATGATTGCGGTTGACAATCAACCCTTTTCCATTATTGAGGACATTGGGTTCACTAGGTTGGTGAAAACACTTCATCCAAATTATTCTCTGCCAAGTAGGAAGTATTTTGCTGACAATATTGTACTAGCCATCTATGCATCAGTGAGGAAGAGTGTACAAACAATTGTTGGTGAATCCCACAGTCTGAGATTAACTTAGTGACATTTGGACCTCCTCAAGTGACAGTTCATTCATTAGTCTTTCAGGACATTGTGTATCAGAAAGTTTTGATAAAACAACAGTTGTGTTGTGTGTTATGCCATTCCCAGAATCCCAGACAGCTTGTAATATTAGTGAGATTATACAAAGTGCCATAACTACCTTCAACATTCCGTCTTACAAGGTGCATGTAATTGTAAGAGAGAATGGTGCCAATATGGTAAAGGGGATTTCAGAATCTGGATATGATGCACTGCCTTGTTTTCTACATACCTTGCAGCTAATTGTAAGAGAGTGTATCTTTGAACAAAGAATAGTGAAGGACATAATTGCAAACTGCAAACAAATAGTTGGTCATTTCAACCACTCAACAGCTGCCTACACCAGGTTGCATGAAATTCAAAGACGACATGGACTACCAGAACACAAGATGATTCAAGATGTGCCAACTAGGTGGAATAGTGTGGTACTTTCTTTTGGAAAGGTTGCTTGAACAGAAAATACTAATTGCTAACTACTGCTTGAATATACCAAACCTACCAACATTTGATGCAAATAAGTGGAATGTAATTGCAAAACTTGTCAAGTTATTGAGTTTTTTACAAAACTACAGTCAGGCTTAGCAGCAGAGATAGTACTTACCACTTCTGAAATTTTCCCACAGATTAGATTTCTTGAGCTGTTTGTTGAAAGGGCAAGAACTGAGAGAGGATTTGATCACCTGGGAAGCACAATTGCAGCTCTCAAAAATTCCTGTTCTCAGTGGGTCATGAAATATAAGAATGACAACATGATATTTTCTCCATTCTTGGACCCTAGATTCAAAGATGCTTTCTTTGAAAAGAAGAATGAAACCAGCTCCAAAACTCACCTCAGCAACCTTTCATACCCAACCAACCCACAGTGCCAGGGTATTCCTCTGCCAGACCAGCTCCCACAAATTCAATAGGGGACCAAATCATATTGCAGGAGCAAGACAAAAGAAGGGTGGCAACCCCATCATGGCCCCGCCTCAGGAGGCGCTGGACTTCATGGGAGCAGCGCACCTTTGAAGCAGAAGCGCTTCAAGGTAACTCTAAAAAATTGTTATACTGATATGTAGATTACGGCCATATAGTTATTTTGACAATAATTATGATCAACTTATTGCCAGCAAGAGTAATGAAGTCAACTATGGTGATTCTCATTGCCCCACTGACGAAACAACCCCTCAAGACAGAGGAACCACTGATTCAATTCAGAGAAGTTCATCAAAACTTAGATTTTCACTCAATGGAGAGATAGAAAAATATGTTGCTCTCAACAACCTTGATAGGAATCTGTGTCCATTGGAATGGTGGAAGATCAACAGCAAACCTTTCCTAAATTTGTGTCACCTAGCTAAAAAATATTTATCAGCCCCCTCCTTCCAATTGAGAGTGAATGGCTCTTTAGCATTGGTGGTAACATATACAATCCCAAGACAGACTAGTTCCCAATACAGGAGAACAATTGATGTTCCTGAACTTAAATCTTAGGATTTTTAACTTCAAATATTACGTGTGTGCAATTGTATATGATTTCATGAAACAAATTCACTTCAAGAATCAGTTCGCAGTTGTTGGTTAGTAATCTAAGAGACTAAGATCTTACATTAAGTTAAAAAAGTGAATATTGTTTTAATTTCAAATCTAATTTTATTGGAGGATTTTTATTACTTATTATTTTTGTCTATTACTTTTTGGCCTAATTAATAAATTTTTGTCTTTTATGTTTTAGTACGGAGAATTTAATTTTTTGTCTTCTGTGATGTATCTTGTATACCTTTTCAATTTCATTATAACTGGAATAAAATATTATAATCATTGCAATTATCAGTCAATGTACTCACTAATGTCATGATGATTGTAATGTTTAAATAAAAGGAAAGAGGGTGGCCAGGTGGATCAAATGGGGGCTTAGCCCCCTATTCATATCATAATGGTTCATATCCTGTAAGTTACTTATCTTGCCTCATTTTGTCTGTAATAAATAATGAAGATATGAAACATCCATCAATATTAATTTATTAAAGAATCAGCATCACAATATTTATGTCAGTAAAAATTTCTTTGATTATCAATTTTCTATATCAAATTTAAATTTTCGTTTTTAAAAGTATTGCTATCAGGAATTCAGGGTTGCCACTGAAGTTTTTCATATTGTACCAAATGAAGATTGGCGCTAGATTTGAATTGTATCTAAAAAGCAAATTAGGAAAGATATGCACCTAAGTGCCTGGTATATTCGTTTCTGTATGAAATCGAAGTGATTAGTACTTCATTCAATAAAATGTTCAAATTGTACCAAATTTTAGGAAGGTTGTACCAAATGTACCAGATAGGGTCGAATGAACCAGATTTGGTACAATTGTACCAACTTCGGCAACCCTGATCAGGATTAGCTTGAAAGTAGGTATCGGCAAAAAAATTTGTATCAGTGCAACTCTAGTACCATCTTTGAACATTCTCCACTGCATTAATATCCTTGATCAGATATAGCACCCAGATCTGGTTAGTGTATTTTAAGTGTGGCCTTAACAATGCCACATATAAGGCTTTGAAGATTTCTTCATCCAGGCTTATGAAAGTCCATCTTATGATCCCAACAATCCTGTTAGCCTTATTTATCTTCTCTACCAAGTGATTAGAAAATCTGAGTTTGCTATCAATTACCACACCAATGCCCTTCTCAGATGTAGTTTCTTCCATCTCATCCTCTATCTTATATTTGTATTTACTTACTGTAGAATTTTCTATCCTCATAAATGTACATTTCTAGGGGTGAAATTTAAGCAACCACCTCTCTGACCATTGCTTCATTTCATTTATACCTTCTTGCAGTTTTATAGTCTTCTAGACTCCCTATTTTTTTGGTATACTTTGGTGTATGCATATAAATATATAGTATTATTACAGTTTTGGCCCCAATCGGTTCTCAGTAATTTTGATGTGTTGTTTAGCTGTATCTCTTCATCTTGGACAACTTTTTCTAAAACTACTTCCATCGCAAATGGATAATAATGGAGATGATAAATATAATAATTTTTGGTCCACCATATTGTCTCAGTCTAGCCATGGCTACAGTGTGTGAAGGTTGTGCTCTTACTCCATTTGAAGTGATTCATAAATTTTTAAAGAATAACATTGGCCGCTATTGGGCCCTTAAGGACGGGAAATAATGAACTAACCGACGATCCAAAAGAAATATCTGATACATTGAGAGCTCAATATGAATCAGTTTTCAGTACCCAAAAAAGTGACAAAGCGATACCTGACATAAATGCATTCTTTGAAGAGGAATTGCAAGGAGAGTATATAACAGACTTTGATTTTACACCAGAAGATGTAGCGAGAGCTATAGGACAAATGAAACTACATTCAGCTGCAGGTCCGGACAATTGGAATGCATTATTGATTAAAAACTGTAAAAATGAAATAGCTACACCTTTATACTGGATATGGAGAAGATCCTTAGAGACGGGGGAAATACCGAGCATCTTGAAAAGAGCAAACATTGTCCCTATATATAAAGGAGGGGACAGATCTCAAGCAAAGAACTATAGACCAGTGTCATTGACGTCCCACCTCACCAAAGTATTTGAAAGAATAGTTAGAGAGAAAATTTATGATTTCCTGGAGACACGGGAAAGATTCAACGAAAATCAGCATGGATTCCGATCAGGTAGATCATGCCTATCACAACTAATAGAGCATTACAACAATATCCTAGATGCATTGGAAGGCAATGACAACTACGATGTTATATACACAGATTTTGCTAAAGCTTCGATAAATGTGACCATGGTATAATAGCACATAAAATTAAAGACATGGGAATAACAGGCAAAGTGGGAAAATGGATCTACAACTTCCTTAGTGATCAGTGCTGGACTTACCTATAAGCTAAATAAGCTATAGCTTAGGGCCACACACCCTCGGGGGCCTCATTTTTTTAAATATATTTTTATTTTATCAGTTTTTATTCTTTGACACTAAGTCATCAAAAATTATATATATATATATATATATTATTTTTTCTTTATCATTAACATTAATATAAAAAATAATAATTATAGTAATAATGACAACAATTGTAAAATACTTCGACAACTGTATGGTACATCAAGTTTTAAAGACTTACACAATGTTTAAGTGATACACTCAAGCTCATAATGCACGAGGTCGTGACAAGGTGACAGAGCAGCTTTTTAAATAAAAAGGGGATTATTATTAAATTTAGTTTTGTTTAAATATTTGTACTGAATACTTGCTAATTGTTAAGGGCAGTAATTATTTTCTATGCGGCAAATGGAATAAATCAATTAATTAGTTAAAAGGAACATTTTCTAACTAATTTAATTTTGTAATCATTAATAAATAATAATCATGTATAATTATTTTAAATTTTTTTACCTGAATTTTTTTAGAGAAGGGCCTCAAATTTCATATAGCTTAGGGCCTCAGCAGGTGAAAGTCCGGCCCTGTTAGTGATCGTCTGCAGGTCGTCAAAATTCAAGGTATATCATCATCAGAATCGGAAGTACGCAGCTCAGTACCACAAGGGACAGTACTGGCCCCACTCCTATTCATTATCATGCTAACAGACATAGACAGCGGAGTAAACAGCAATAGTATAGTAACATCCTTTGCAGACGAGACAAAGATCAGCAGAAAAATCAGCGATGTACATGACGTGGAGGCCTTGCAGAGGGACACGAACAAAATATACAAATGGTCAGAAGACAACATCATGTCATTCAACGCCGAGAAATTTCAGCTCTTGAGATATGGTAGAAAAGAAGAACTTAAACAGACTGCATATTATGCTCCAGATAGACAGGAAATTCAGAGAAGCATGAAAGTGATTGATCTCGGGATAATAATGACAGATGATGCGAAATTCGACAACACAAAATGAGATAGCGATAAATAAAGCAAAAAGAGTCGCCGGACAGGTTCTAAGAACGTACAATAGAAGGGACAGGACAGTAATGATTCCCCTGCTAAAAACACTGATTATACCAAAACTTGAATACTGCTCAGTTTTGACGTCCCCATATAAAAAGGAAAACTAATAAACTAGAAGAAACGCAAAGGCATTTCACAGCCAAGATTGATGGCTGCAAAGAACTCAACTACTGGAAAAGACTACGTAAACTAAATCTGTACTCACTGGAAAGAAGAAGAGAGCGACGTACATCATAATCTACATATGGAAAATGATCGAAAAACTGGTACCAAACCTAAAACTAAACCCAATTACCATTCAAACGACACTGGAAAATAGGAAAGGCAGAATGTGTAGTGTTCCCAAATTAAAGGCCCGACAAGGGACCTCCTCAACCCTGAAGGAAAATAGCTTGGTTGTCAGGGGGCCAAGACTTTTCAACCAGCTTCCTAAGGACCTCAGAAACGTAACGGGGATCAAAGTTGGTCTTCAAGAAAAGACTGGATGCCTGGCTCAGGACTACCAGATGAGCCGGGTGTGCCTGGCTATGTACGGTGGAGCGCAAGAAAGCAACTCGCTCCTCCACCAGGCCAGACCTAGAGGCGGGACCACCAGCTTGACCTCCGTGTGAAGAGAGACCAACGCACGAAACAACATAAAGTTCATAAGGTATATATCGGGTGGGCCAAAAAAAACTATTACCCAACTTTTTAAAAAATATTGTGGTTCAACCTGTATATTGATCTTACTGCTGAGGCCGTATGTTGTACCCATACTTTTACTCTTTCAAACGCTGGCTTTGCATCTAGATTCACCGCCCCCAGGAGTAGAGGTACAGGCTCACAACTGGAGGGAGGTATCAGAATATGGTGCTCAATTGAAAGGCGGTCAAAGTCAGAAACTGATACTTTCAGATGACAGTCGGTTTCTCTATAATTAATTAATTTTCCTAATTTTTAAACAAAATAATTAATTTATTTCCTTTTTCACTTCGGCCCATCATTCTGCTATAGTTGGCGAACAAGTTATAACCAGTGGCGGATAGCCCTATAGGCTGCACAGGCTGAAGCCTAAGGCCCGGATGTCTTAGGGGCCCGCCAAAAATATGTGTATAAGTAAAAAAAAAATCAAACAAAAGTATTTATTTCGGAAAATGAGATACATAAAAATTGAAATACATATATAATAATAGAAATATTTAAAATTGTAATTTGCGACATTTTTTGCCTGCGAATTCATTAATAATATCCTGACAGTCAATTTTATGCAAACGCTCCCACTCGATGTGCATCAATGACAAGTAGTTCAACCTTTCAATTAATTTTTTATAGTATATGAATAAAAGGGCCCGATCATACATACTAAGCCTAAGGCCCAGAAAATGTTAATCCGCCCCTGGTTATAACATAATGAAATACTCTTTGGAAGATGAAGCACTGATATTGAACCTGCGGAAGGAGAAACACTGGGGTGCAAAACGAATGAAGAAAAAGTTTCCAAATAAACGATGGATGATACCTGGACTTCAATATCTCATAAAGAAAATCGATATCACAGGGTCGACCAAACGAAAAGAAGGCAGTGGAAGGCCAAAAACATCGCGTACTGAGGAAAATATTAACACGGTTTCATCCATGATATGCAGTCAAGAAGAACGGCCCAACGGGCCAACACCCACAAGTCCGTTAGAGAAATTTCAAAAACTACTGGTATTTTCGGTCTAGTGTTCGTCGTATAGTAAAAGATGATCTGGATCTTAAATGTTTTAAAAGAGTCGAAGTTCATAAGCTCTCTGCATCAAATAAGCAAGCAAAAGTTGAAAAATGTCGTGCTCTGTTAGATCGATTCCCAGACAGAGAAGTGTCGAAAATATGGTTTAGCGACGAGAAGACAACGGTGTTTGGGCTGGACACCTTGTTGTAGTGGCGGCTCGTGCCTAGGAGCTGCAGAGCTGCAGTCCCCCCAGACACACACTGCCAGGCGTATGATTCCTTCAGACACACACCAGAATAATACACTACTAACAAATACATCGTAATAAAAAGTCATTATATGTTATTTTCAATACGTTACTACCGTAAGTGAATTTTCATTAAAACCAGACCAAAATTGAAGTTACTTTCATAGTTGCTGTACGATTCATGTCTCTTATTAATTGGCGCCACATCTGGAAAAAATAAGTTGCAGTCAGTGCAGCTCAGTTTCGTTTTACATTGCGTGCGGACCGTGCGGTTAAGTCGTGCTTTCTTTAATTACCCTTTGACGATGGAAAATCGAGTGAAGTATTTGCAAAGCATCAACTTTTCCCAGCTGACATTAAATGAAAAGACTGAAATCAAAGCAAGAGGAAGATCTACACCAGTTTTATCCATTCAACAGAATAGTACGAGTAGGAACAAAGAATAGCTATACACGCCAGTTTAACATCATTGTTTATCAGAAATGTGAATGGCTCTGTGGTTGTGACGAGGCAAATGCTTTATTCTGCTTTCCATGCTTATTGTTTGGTGGGGACTCGTCATGGACGAAAAGTGGTGTGACTGACTTGAGGCATTTGCCACAGAAAATAATGAAACATGAGCAGTCAGCCAAATACATGAATAACATGAATGATTTATCGTTGCTGGGTAAAGTGAACATTGCAGCTCAAATTGACACAGCATACAAGCTCTCAGTTGCAAAACACAATGAACAGGTGAGAAAAAACAGAGATGTGTTATCCAAAATCATAAACTGTGTAAATTTTGTGGAAAATTTGAACTCCCTCTTAGAGGACATGATGAAACTACGAGCTCCAAGAATCGAGAGTATTTCGTGGATTAGTTGATTTTGCCTGTGAACTGGATTCTAGCTTAGATGTTCATTTAAAGACCGCTACAGTTTTTAAAGGAACATCTAAATCAATACAGGATGAACTTTTAGAATCTATGTTGGAAATCTGCAAAAATAAGATCAAGGAAGAATAAAGAATGCAGAATATTTGGCAGTTATGTGTGATGAGACAACGGATATTTACGATAAAACACAGATGGTAATTGTTCTAAGGTATGAGCTACAAGGGAAGCTTGTTGAGAGATTCTGGAGATTTTTTAACCCTCTCAACCAGACAGCAGAAGCCTTATCAAGTGTGTTACTTAAAGAGCTCCAGACTTTAATTGGTGATTGTCCACACAAGCTCATTGCCCAAACTTACGATGGTGCAGCTGCTCTAAGTGGAGTCAATAAAGGTGTGCAAACCAGAATAAAAGAAGTGTATAGCAATGCCCACTTTATCCACTGTTATGCACACCAACTGAACTTGATTTTGGAAAAGGCAACATCACAGAATACTAATGTTCGAGTATTTCTTAATAGCTTGTCAGGAATACCAGCATTTTTTCTAAGTCTCCACAAAGAATGGCTGCATTGGAGAATGTTGCTGGCCATCGAATTCCAAGGCCATCTGCAACACGTTGGAATTTCAAGAGCAGAACAGTCAATACTGTGCATGAAATGAAAAATGCACTAATTGAATGTTGCAGCACACTGGAAGCATCTAACTCAAGAGACACTGGATCTGTAGCAGCTGGTATCAAAAGAATTGTGAATGATCCTGAATTCGAATTTTGGTTGGAATTTTTCTCCAAAGTAATACCTCATGTTGACATCATGTTCTCTCAGCTTCAGTCTAGAAATATTGATGCAGCTAAGGCTAACGCCTCTTTAAAAGTTTTTAATTCCGCAGTTCAGAAGTTAAGAGATGAATGTGATGCCATAGGGTCGCCTCCTGAGCAGAAGAGAAGAAAATTTAATACAGATAGATCAGCTGCTGCAAAGGTCTGTGACGTAATTTTGCTGCAGTGCAGGGAGAGATTCAGCTTTACTAATCATTTGGAAGCAAGCAAGTTACTTTTAGTGAATAATTTTCCAGGGTATGCCAAAAATTTCCCTAGTAATGAACTTGCACAAGCAGTTGCAGCCTATCCCTTGCTTGAAAAAGACAAATTGAGAACTGAACTTACTGTACTGTACACAAGAGAAGATTTGTGTAAATCAGAAAGTCTCATAGATTTGTTGATGATGAACGACAATCATCTACAGTCAATATTTTCAGACACTGTCAAGTTGCTGAAAATTTTAATAACAACTCCAATGACAACGGCAGAAGCAGAAAGGTGCTTTTCAACTTTGAAGAGAATTAAAACTTTTTTGCGCAGTATCATGGTGAATGACAAACTATCTGCTTTAGCAATGATAGCCATTGAAAATAAAATTATAACAGAAATGGAGGATTTTAATGAAACAGTAATAAACCATTTTGCTACATCGAAGAGCCGACGCACCGATTTTATTTTCAAGTAATACTACCATCACCACCTCAGCCATCCCTACTGCCACCACTACCACCCCCACCATCCCTTTTACCACCACTATTACTACCATGCCCTGGAAATCCGTGGACATCAACTCATACCTGAGGTAGGTCAAATTTGTGTACCCTACTGTTGTGTGAAGCTTGCAGTCCCTCCATTTTATTTTATCACGAGCCGCCACCTCCTTGCTGGCAGTTTTAGGTCCTTTGGAGACGTTCTTGAATTGTACAAATTGAGACAAGTCCAAGGATTTCAGGATTGTCATTCTTTAATTTTCGTCCAGATATCGTAAGATTAGCGAAGATCACTCGTTTCATGATTTTATCTGTGCAATCATAATATTTGTGCGATGTTACGATTTTAAATATGAATTATTTTTCATAATTTAAAGTTTAAACAATGAGGTGGCAGGTACTTTTCGCGGGCACTGTTTGTGTATGTGTATATATATATATATATATATATGCTAGAGCTCCGCCCATTTTATGACGTGTCTATGATAGAGCTCCGCCAATTTAATGTCACTATCTTTTATGACGTGTCTATGATGTTAGTTTCACCCAATCCGGAATATAGAGGCCTCAGGTGACCTCGGAGGTCGACGCACCTAGTCTATGTCCTTCCTCGGCCTCAGTTACCCCTATCCCTCAAGTCTCATCCAAATCTGGCCAGTGCTTTGGCCGGACATAAGAAACAAAGTAAGTAAGTTCGCAGGCAATTCGACCGTCACAATTATTAGTATAGATAAGGTTCCATTATGATTACTGCAAGTCTATATGAACAACTACCACAATACAACTTTTTATATACTAGTGAATTTGAACCAAAAATAGACATTACACAACCAACCTCCACACTCCCTCATTCCCCTTCTCCACCCACCAGTCTTCTTTCTATTACGCTTGCTCATCATCACCGTATACTCATCATCCTTTTTAGATGTTTTTCGCTTCCATCCTCAACCTGTTATGTTCTTCACATCCCGTGTCTGTGAGTGGTGAGAAAGTGTTTTGGAAACGGTAGACAATGATACTCCAGCTTTAGCAGCTATTTGTCTTTTTTTGCATTGCCTTCTTTATGGAGAACAATAATTTTCAACCTATTCTTGTAAGAATTTTTTTTTATTTGGAGCCATTATACTATTTTATCTAAAAAAAAATTGGAAGACGAGACATTTTTTCTGTTAAAGTTTAACAAATAAGATATTTTAAAAAAAACGCGATTACATGAGGGTATAAACAACATGCGAGTCATTAAATCTATAAAACATGTTATTACATTAAATTGAATAGTATTCTTACCAGTAAAGAACCTGGCCCTCAAAATTAGCAAAATCAATAAAAATTAGTGGTGTAGGCCTACTGATTCATGGGCATTGGCATCGGCCAAATTTAGCCGATTCTCTTACTGATTATTTGAAATTTTAAAATTTTCATTACAAAATAAAATCTATATTTATAGAAAATTAAACACCAAAAAACATTATAATTTATATTCATTTCACAGTGTAATTCTATAAAAATATTTTACATTCACAAAAATGGCAAAGCATAATAAGTTAAGTTGTCCATAAATTTATATTTTCTCGACTAGCTAATCTTTAAATATTATAAACTATTGTAATGTAATTGTAATTGGTTGTGTAATGTCTATTTTTGGTTCACATTCATTAGTATATAAAAAAGTTGTATTGTGGTAGCTGTTCATATAGACTCGCAGTAATCATAATGGAACCTTATTACTATATAAGACTAGTGAACTACATGGAGTTCAACGCTGTTCACGATCATATTAATCGTTTATCTTTATGAATACAGACATTACAATATAATTACCTGTATGTCAATGACTGCACATTCAATTGTACTGTAGATATATGTGTGTTATATGTTGTTGCACTAGGTTGTCCTCCCTCCACCCCACCTTCCTCCAGTTGGGGTTACTTTGACTAACACTGCGGCGTTTCCACATGTACGGAGTCGCCTGTGAGGCGAGGAACATTACGTATGTGGGCAACTGTACATACACATATAATATGATCTACAGATTATATATTAAGGTGGGTTGATTTTCCGCATTTTTTTAGATATCGACTTTGGACTAGGCGAGATAGTCAGGGCTTAATATGATAACTGACAAAAAATTTCAGATCCCTAGCTTTAACCGTTTTTTGAGGAAACCGTTTCAAAAATCGTCAAAAAATCGTACCGAAAAATACTACATTTTCACAATTTTCGGCCGAAAAAATCATGCTATTTTCATAAAAAAATCCTGAAAGAAGTTACCATTTTATTGAAAAAAAGTAAAAAAAACATGTACGGAGTCAAATAGACACATTTAGATCCCAAGATCATCATAATTTTCACTGTAAGAGCCCTTAGAAGCAAAGGAAGGCCTCATCTGGCGGCTTAGGGCTTTGGCCAGAATGTGTTTGTGCCTTGATTCGAGTCCATAAACAGTATGGGAAGCTTCAGATGTCAGCTTCACGGCCCTTTCAACACACTGAGAATGTGAAGGCAGATCAGGCAGCTCCAGCTTGGTGCCATTCAGCAATGCTTCTTGAAGCTCCTAGTCAGAAAAGTCTTTTGTGAGAGCAGGTTCACAGATGCCACTTTGAGAAAGGTTGATTAGTTCTGACCAGTGGGTAGCTTCAACGTTGATGGCCGTGATCTTCTTCAGCCTCTTCTTGGCTGGCTTCCCACTTCTGAAAGAATAATAATTAATTTTTTTATTCCAGTTTAAGATTTAATCCCTATTAGTCTCAGAATTGCTGATTTAATTTAACTTAAATTAAAAAAAAACGAGTTCTATAAATCCCCATAATCGAATTTTTTTCAGAAAGAAGGTAAGATTATTTCCATTATCAGAGGGGAAGGGGAAAACTGGGATAAGAAAATGTGAAAAAAATTCGATTATGGGGATTTATAGAACTCAGGCCTTTTTTTTTATTAAATAAATCCCCATAATCAAATTTTTTTTTCACATTTTTTTAAAATTAATAAATGCTTACCTGATGGACAGAATTTTCTTGAGAGCGGCTTCTCTCACTTCCAAGTCATCAGACTTCATCATGCATGAAGTACAGCACATTCTCGGGCAGCAAGGCAAAAGCATTGTACTTCAGGTTCTTGAAAGCAACACCCTGGATTTCTTCAGACTGCTGCTTGATCCTCCGGATTGTGATAGCGTGGGGTAGACACCCCAGTTAGGTTACTTAGGTTCTAGCAAACAATCAAAAGCACTTACCGGTGCGTTGAATTAGGTATTCCTTGAAGCCTACCGTTTTATTCCTGTGTCCCACAACAGCCTACCTAACTCTCTCTTACATTACCAATTTAGAAGCTATAGACATTACCCCTAACTATACTTAAGTACGAACAACTTCCTACCCGATTTGTCACCTTAGATTCATCACCTAATTTTACTCAGCACCAAAGATTAGGTCAGATAGGAAAAAACATGTCTAGGCCAGACCAAAGCAATACGAACAGCGCGTTCGTTCGTTTATGACTTGCTCTTGCCATTCAGCTTAGATTTAGTGATATTTACCCTTTAGTGACTTTTAGACTATATACATATATATATATATATATACATACACGTCACCTCACTCCTCCCCTACAAGTTTAGTCTGTCAGGGGGATGAGGGACCCTAGACGACCTGCGGAGCGGGGTTGATGTAGTCAGATTAGGTGCAACCTGTATAGGCGGGCAAGTTGAACCATTTTCCGGAGGATCAGTTCTCTCTTCCGGAAGACTCTGGTCCTTCTGCACTTCCCGTTCCCATATCTGGTCCTGATGGCGTTTAATAGAACGACCATCTTCTAGTTGGCACTTGAAGGAAACAGGGCCCGTTCTCTCCTGCACAGTTGCAGGAACCCATTTTGGTCCAGCCCCATAGTTGCGAATCACAACTGGATCATTAGGTTTTGCTTCTAGAACTCTCCCTCTTTTAGTGTCGTGGTACAACTTCTGTTTTTCCTGATGGCGTAAAACTCGTTGTTGTAACATTTCGTTTGGACGTAACAAATCAAAACTGAACGAATTCCCCGCCCAATCAGAAGTTTAGAGGGAGACACCCCCGTCGTGGTGTGTGGTGTTATTCGATATTTAAACAAAAATTTATCCAACACCACTTGCATTTCCTCCCCACGAGAATGACGCAAGGCCGACTTGAAAGTACGGACCATGTTTTCCGCGAGACCGTTAGTAGACGGGTGGAAAACACTAGACCGGACATGTCTAATGCCATTTAGGTGGACGAAGAACGAAATTCCTCACTGGTAAAACAAGTACCATTGTCGGAAACCAGGACTACGGGTAAACCCCATCGAGCGAAAACGAACGGAGTAAGCGAATAGTAACACCCGAAGTCGTGGAAGTGGTTGGAAAAATTTCCACCCACTTAGAGTAGGCGTCCACAATGACTAGGAAATAAGTATTATTTATAGGACCTGCATAGTCAACATGGATCCTATGCCACGGTATAGTAGGCCATTCCCAAGGATGAAATGGACTTTTCCTTGGGAGATCTCTGTTCTCTAGGCAGCTTTGACAGGAACGAACCAATGATTCGAGTTCTCCATCTAAACCAGGCCACCAGAAATAAGCTCTCGCCAGCTCTTTCATTTTTGTTGCGCCCATGTGTTCAGCGTGAAGTTCCTTCACTAAATTCGACCTGCCTTTATTTGGAATAATCACTCTGTGGCCCCATAAGAGACAGCCATTTTGAATAGAGAGGCCAGACTGACGCTGAATAAAAGGCTGTAATTCACTCTCAACCTTAGTAGGCCAACCAACTGAGCAGAAATGGATGACCCTAGACAGAATAGGGTCTGATTTTGTCCACTGCTCTATTTGTACTGCAGATACTGGAGTGGATTCCAAAAACTCCACCAAGTGAACCCATTCTGTAGGTATAGGTACACAATCATTTGGATTTTCTAAGGGCAACCTACTTAGCGCATCAGCCGTACCTAGAAGTTTACCTGACCGATGTACTAAGTCAAATTTATAGGCTTGTAGAATCAGTGCCCATCGTTGAATCCTACCTGAGGCCATAACTGGAATATTTTTATTAGGTGAAAATAAACCTAAAAGAGGCTTATGGTCAGTAATTAGTTTAAATTCATGACCCATAGATAGAAATGAAATTTTTTTACTGCAAATACTAAGGCTAATGCTTCACGTTCCACTTGTGCATATCGTCTTTCCGTCTCAGTTAGTGTTCTAGAAGCAAAACAGATAGGCCTATCTACACCATCAATGTGGTGAGATAACACTGCCCCAATTCCATAAGAACTGCTGTCTGCTGAAACTACGAGAGGAAGTTTAGGATCATAATGCACTAGGAGAGTGGACTTTAGTAGTACGTCCTTGGAAGCCTCAAATGCTTCCTTTTGAGTTTTCTCCCATCTCCACTGTTCCCCAGATCGTAATAGCTTATTTAGGGGTTCAAGGAAAGTCGATGCATTAGGCAAAAATTTCCTATAAAAATTTAGGAGACCTAAATAAGCTTGTAACTGTGTGATGTTTTGTGGAGGTGGTGCCTTTTCTATTGCTTCTAGTTTATCCACCGTTGGATGAATGCCTGAGGCATCTATGCGGAACCCTAAATATGAAACCTCGTTAGTGACCCATGAACACTTTTCTCTCTTTAGCTTAAGTCCAGCATCCCGGAGTCTTTTTAGAACCGTGGTTAATCTAGTTAGGTGTTCTTTTTTAGTCGAACCTGAAATGAGGACATCATCTAGAAAGCAAAGTACCCCTGGAATGTGACCTAGAACTTGGTCCATTGTCCTCTGAAAAATACCGGAGCCGATGCTATTCCATAGCATAGCCTATTGTACTTATATAGGCCTCGGTGCGTATTTATGATAGTTAATTCTTTAGAGTTTTCATCTAAACTTAGTTGAGCATAGGCTTGGGACATATCGAGTTTTGTGAAATATTTTCCCCCAGCAAGAGAGCTAAATAATTCATCAGGCTTGGGTATAGGATAGCAATCTAGAAGGACGGCTCTATTTGCTGTTAAACGGTAATCCCCGCATAACCGCACGGACTTGTCCGGTTTTAGTACAGGAACTACTGGGGCAGCCCACTTAGCGTGTGTGACTGGTTCAATAATTTTATCTTTTAGCAGCCTGTCAATTTCTAAATCTACCTTCTCCCGCAGTGCATGCGCAATTGAACGAGCCTTACAAAATTTCGGAGTTACATTAGGATCTACTTCTATGCAGACCTGATGGCCTTTTAGGTTGCCTACTTCAGGCCCAAAAATAGAAGAAAACTCCCTTAACAATGAGTCTATGTCAGATGGATATGAAAGTGTATGCACATCTGCCTGACCCCTTGGCAAGATTTTGTCAATTGGCATTTCCAAAGCATCAATCCAATCACGGCCTAGTAGAGTAGGCCCTTGCTCATCCACCACTAAAAGGGTTAAGGGATGAGACAAAGTTTTCTGGTTAAGTGTAACTGTGACGTATGCTTCTCCACAAATAGGTATTTGTATGTCACCGTACTTCTTCAAAATCGTTTTAGATGCATGTAGTTTAGGTGTGTTTTTGAAAATCTTATCAAAAACTACCTTGGACATGACCGTCCGGGCAGCACCCGTATCCAATTCTAGAGGAACTGTAATTCCATCTAGGCCTACCTCTACAATATATGGGCCTGTATTTTCCCCACTTTGCTGCTCATAGAATAGGTACTCCACTCCAATGTTCGAAGTATTTCCCTTTTGAGGATTTATACTAGAAATGTTAAAATTAGAATTTTCACCCTTTGTTTTCTTTGAAAAACACACTTTAGCTATGTGGCCTATTTTACTACAGTTTCGGCAAACTGCTTCTTTAAAAGGGCAATCTTTCTTCCAATGGTGTTTTCCACACCCTGTACATGGCTTGGAAGGCTTAGTAGAATTAGTAGGCTTAGTCATATTCGCCTCATACCTTTTATTTGCCTGTCTAGTAGGCTCGTTAGGTCTGCCAGGCCTAGAAGATTTAAAGCTATTTACGTGTTGGGCTTTACTACTATGATTGCCAAAAGCTCTAACATCTTTAGCAGCTGCTTCTCTAGCCGTAGCTATTTCTACAGCCTGACTAAAAGTTAGGTCCTGTATGGCTAATAGGGCTCTCTGGGTAGACTCCTCTTTGAGACCCATTACAAACCTATCTCTTAGCATTTCATCTAATTTGTCCCCAAATTTACACGTACGGCTATGGCTTTTTATTCCTGCAACAAACTCTGCAATGCTTTCATTTCCCGTCTGATGCCTTGAATAAAATTTGAAACGTTCATAGATGAGAACTACTCGGGGTTTGTAGTGATCGGTTAGGGCCTGTACCAATTCATTATAGGTGCAAGTTTCCGGTGCTTTAGGAGAAACTAGGTCCATAACTAAACCAAACGTTTTAGGGCCTATTATAGTTAAAAAGGTAGGTACTTTCTTAGCATCCGGAATGGAATTTGCCTCGAAAAACAACCTCACCCTAGTGGCATAAGCTTCGAAGTCCTCCCCATTGTCTTCGTAGGGGCTTATATGGCCAATCACCGACATGCTAGAGCAAAACCGAATTAGGCCAAATCACGTGAAGTAGGTTAGGTTAGGTTTAAATTTGGTCTAGTTACTCCCCAGTTAGGGCTGAATAGTGAATTTTATTAGAGTTAGGGCTGAGTAGTAATTAGTTTTAGAGTTAGGGCTGAGTAGGAATTAGTTTTAGAGTTAGGGCTGAGTAGTAATTAGTTTTAGAGTTAGGGCTGAGTAGTAATTAGTTTTAGAGTTAGGGCTGAGTAGGAATTAGTTTTAGAGTTAGGGCTGAGTAGGAATTAGTTTTAGAGTTAGGGCTGAGTAGGAATTAGTTTTAGAGTTAGGGCTGAGTAGGAATTAGTTTTAGAGTTAGGGCTGAGTAGTAATTAGTTTTAGAGTTAGGGCTGAGTAGGAATTAGTTTTAGAGTTAGGGCTGAGTAGGAATTAGTTTTAGAGTTAGGGCTGAGTAGGAATTAGTTTTAGAGTTAGGGCTGAGTAGGAATTAGTTTTAGAGTTAGGGCTGAGTAGGAATTAGTTTTAGAGTTAGGGCTGAGTAGGAATTAGTTTTAGAGTTAGGGCTGAGTAGGAATTAGTTTTAGAGTTAGGGCTGAGTAGGAATTAGTTTTAGAGTTAGGGCTGAGTAGGAATTAGTTTTAGAGTTAGGGCTGAGTAGGAATTAGTTTTAGAGTTAGGGCTGAGTAGGAATTAGTTTTAGAGTTAGGGCTGAGTAGGAATTAGTTTTAGAGTTAGGGCTGAGTAGGAATTAGTTTTAGAGTTAGGGCTGAGTAGGAATTAGTTTTAGAGTTAGGGCTGAGTAGGAATTAGTTTTAGAGTTAGGGCTGAGTAGGAATTAGTTTTAGAGTTAGGGCTGAGTAGGAATTAGTTTTAGAGTTAGGGCTGAGTAGGAATTAGTTTTAGAGTTAGGGCTGAGTAGGAATTAGTTTTAGAGTTAGGGCTGAGTAGGAATTAGTTTTAGAGTTAGGGCTGAGTAGGAATTAGTTTTAGAGTTAGGGCTGAGTAGGAATTAGTTTTAGAGTTAGGGCTGAGTAGGAATTAGTTTTAGAGTTAGGGCTGAGTAGGAATTAGTTTTAGAGTTAGGGCTGAGTAGGAATTAGTTTTAGAGTTAGGGCTGAGTAGGAATTAGTTTTAGAGTTAGGGCTGAGTAGGAATTAGTTTTAGAGTTAGGGCTGAGTAGGAATTAGTTTTAGAGTTAGGGCTGAGTAGGAATTAGTTTTAGAGTTAGGGCTGAGTAGGAATTAGTTTTAGAGTTAGGGCTGAGTAGGAATTAGTTTTAGAGTTAGGGCTGAGTAGGAATTAGTTTTAGAGTTAGGGCTGAGTAGGAATTAGTTTTAGAGTTAGGGCTGAGTAGGAATTAGTTTTAGAGTTAGGGCTGAGTAGGAATTAGTTTTAGAGTTAGGGCTGAGTAGGAATTAGTTTTAGAGTTAGGGCTGAGTAGGAATTAGTTTTAGAGTTAGGGCTGAGTAGGAATTAGTTTTAGAGTTAGGGCTGAGTAGGAATTAGTTTTAGAGTTAGGGCTGAGTAGGAATTAGTTTTAGAGTTAGGGCTGAGTAGGAATTAGTTTTAGAGTTAGGGCTGAGTAGGAATTAGTTTTAGAGTTAGGGCTGAGTAGGAATTAGTTTTAGAGTTAGGGCTGAGTAGGAATTAGTTTTAGAGTTAGGGCTGAGTAGGAATTAGTTTTAGAGTTAGGGCTGAGTAGGAATTATTTTAGAGTTAGGGCTGAGTAGGAATTAGTTTTAGAGTTAGGGCTGAGTAGGAATTAGTTTTAGAGTTAGGGCTGAGTAGGAATTAGCTTTAGAGTTAGGGCTGAGTAGGAATTAGCTTTTAGAGTTAGGGCTGAGTAGGAATTAGCTTTTAGAGTTAGGGCTGAGTAGGAATTAGCTTTTAGAGTTAGGGCTGAGTAGGAATTAGCTTTTAGAGTTAGGGCTGAGTAGGAATTAGCTTTTAGAGTTAGGGCTGAGTAGGAATTAGCTTTTAGAGTTAGGGCTGAGTAGGAATTAGCTTTTAGAGTTAGGGCTGAGTAGGAATTAGCTTTTAGAGTTAGGGCTGAGTAGGAATTAGCTTTTAGAGTTAGGGCTGAGTAGGAATTAGCTTTTAGAGTTAGGGCTGAGTAGGAATTAGCTTTTAGAGTTAGGGCTGAGTAGGAATTAGCTTTTAGAGTTAGGGCTGAGTAGGAATTAGCTTTTAGAGTTAGGGCTGAGTAGGAATTAGCTTTTAGAGTTAGGGCTGAGTAGGAATTAGCTTTTAGAGTTAGGGCTGAGTAGGAATTAGCTTTTAGAGTTAGGGCTGAGTAGGAATTAGCTTTTAGAGTTAGGGCTGAGTAGGAATTAGCTTTTAGAGTTAGGGCTGAGTAGGAATTAGCTTTTAGAGTTAGGGCTGAGTAGGAATTAGCGTTAGAGTTAGGGCTGAGTAGGAATTAGCGTTAGAGTTAGGGCTGAGTAGGAATTAGCGTTAGAGTTAGGGCTGAGTAGGAATTAGCGTTAGAGTTAGGGCTGAGTAGGAATTAGCGTTAGAGTTAGGGCTGAGTAGGAATTAGCGTTAGAGTTAGGGCTGAGTAGGAATTAGCTTTTAGAGTTAGGGCTGAGTAGGAATTAGCTTTTAGAGTTAGGGCTGAGTAGGAATTAGCTTTTAGAGTTAGGGCTGAGTAGGAATTAGCTTTTAGAGTTAGGGCTGAGTAGGAATTAGCTTTTAGAGTTAGGGCTGAGTAGGAATTAGCTTTTAGAGTTAGGGCTGAGTAGGAATTAGCTTTTAGAGTTAGGGCTGAGTAGGAATTAGCTTTTAGAGTTAGGGCTGAGTAGGAATTAGCTTTTAGAGTTAGGGCTGAGTAGGAATTAGCTTTTAGAGTTAGGGCTGAGTAGGAATTAGCTTTTAGAGTTAGGGCTGAGTAGGAATTAGCTTTTAGAGTTAGGGCTGAGTAGGAATTAGCTTTTAGAGTTAGGGCTGAGTAGGAATTAGCTTTTAGAGTTAGGGCTGAGTAGGAATTAGCTTTTAGAGTTAGGGCTGAGTAGGAATTAGCTTTTAGAGTTAGGGCTGAGTAGGAATTAGCTTTTAGAGTTAGGGCTGAGTAGGAATTAGCTTTTAGAGTTAGGGCTGAGTAGGAATTAGCTTTTAGAGTTAGGGCTGAGTAGGAATTAGCTTTTAGAGTTAGGGCTGAGTAGGAATTAGCTTTTAGAGTTAGGGCTGAGTAGGAATTAGCTTTTAGAGTTAGGGCTGAGTAGGAATTAGCTTTTAGAGTTAGGGCTGAGTAGGAATTAGCTTTTAGAGTTAGGGCTGAGTAGGAATTAGCTTTTAGAGTTAGGGCTGAGTAGGAATTAGCTTTTAGAGTTAGGGCTGAGTAGGAATTAGCTTTTAGAGTTAGGGCTGAGTAGGAATTAGCTTTTAGAGTTAGGGCTGAGTAGGAATTAGCTTTTAGAGTTAGGGCTGAGTAGGAATTAGCTTTTAGAGTTAGGGCTGAGTAGGAATTAGCTTTTAGAGTTAGGGCTGAGTAGGAATTAGCTTTTAGAGTTAGGGCTGAGTAGGAATTAGCTTTTAGAGTTAGGGCTGAGTAGGAATTAGCTTTTAGAGTTAGGGCTGAGTAGGAATTAGCTTTTAGAGTTAGGGCTGAGTAGGAATTAGCTTTTAGAGTTAGGGCTGAGTAGGAATTAGCTTTTAGAGTTAGGGCTGAGTAGGAATTAGCTTTTAGAGTTAGGGCTGAGTAGGAATTAGCTTTTAGAGTTAGGGCTGAGTAGGAATTAGCTTTTAGAGTTAGGGCTGAGTAGGAATTAGCTTTTAGAGTTAGGGCTGAGTAGGAATTAGCTTTTAGAGTTAGGGCTGAGTAGGAATTAGCTTTTAGAGTTAGGGCTGAGTAGGAATTAGCTTTTAGAGTTAGGGCTGAGTAGGAATTAGCTTTTAGAGTTAGGGCTGAGTAGGAATTAGCTTTTAGAGTTAGGGCTGAGTAGGAATTAGCTTTTAGAGTTAGGGCTGAGTAGGAATTAGCTTTTAGAGTTAGGGCTGAGTAGGAATTAGCTTTTAGAGTTAGGGCTGAGTAGGAATTAGCTTTTAGAGTTAGGGCTGAGTAGGAATTAGCTTTTAGAGTTAGGGCGGCGGGACCTACGCTATAGTACGGTAGCTTACCCACACAAACAAACCAAATCGGACGACCCACTAGGCTACATCCAATTTTCCAAACAACCACTTGAACCCAATGAGCCAAATCCCATCCTCGTCGCCAAATGTGATAGCGTGGGGTAGACACCCCAGTTAGGTTACTTAGGTTCTAGCAAACAATCAAAAGCACTTACCGGTGCGTTGAATTAGGTATTCCTTGAAGCCTACCGTTTTATTCCTGTGTCCCATAACAGCCTACCTAACTCTCTCTTACATTACCAATTTAGAAGCTATAGACGTTACCCCTAACTATACTTAAGTACGAACAACTTCCTACCCGATTTGTCACCTTAGATTCATCACCTAATTTTACTCAGCACCAAAGATTAGGTCAGATAGGAAAAAACATGTCTAGGCCAGACCAAAGCAATACGAACAGCGCGTTCGTTCGTTTATGACTTGCTCTTGCCATTCAGCTTAGATTTAGTGATATTTACCCTTTAGTGACTTTGACTATATACATATATATATATATACAGTATATACATACACGTCACCTCACGGATCATGTTGAAGATGTACAGCTGCTGATTGTGGAACTTGCTGTCCCTTTTGATCTCAAACCAACTGACTGCATACACTTCCACAATGAACTTGATGGTCTGATAAAGCTTATCCTGTAGTTCTGGAGGGTAAGCACCTCTGGTCCACAGACACATCAATCTAATTGCCAAAGTCAACCATCTTGCATGGTCTAATGGTCCAATTTTCCAGGCAGCAAATCTTGGGTTGACTTTGCCCCTGGAAATTCCAAGCACATACTCCAAAAGAAGCCTCTGGTCGCTACTGAGATCATTCAGTGTCTCCTCAGCAAATTCCATGTCATCCAGAGTGCCACTGAGTTTGGTGAATTCCACTTGTGGCAGATCTTGGTAGTCGATTTCACAGAGTTTTCCCAGCGGACCAGTGAAAGCAGTGGGACTTTTGGTACTGCCATCAAGATGCTTGAAAACAGCTCTGAAAGGAAGCTCATTCTGATAGAGTGAACAGCCAATGGTGTGCAATTTCCGCTCAATTTTATTTTCCAGAGCTGTTACAAGGCCTCCCTCCCAGCCAGTGTTTGTATTTGTGTTGTCAAGGAGGACAGCTTTCAGGGTATGAACACTGTTAAACTCCTCAAGACACTAGCAACTTCTTCACCAAGAAGAACTCCAGTCGCACCTTTAATTGGGATGACTCTGTGAGTAAGATATGTTCCACTTTGTTTCCGGCTCCTTTGTGAAAGTCAAATGGTGCTCTTGTCCCTTTCCTTTCTTCAGCTTAGTCTCCCATTTTCATCCTTAACTTCTCTGTACAGCAAAGTGTCCTTGTCAACTTTCCCATCAACCCCAATACAGACTAACTTTTCCAGACCCTCATTGTGCTTTTCATCACTTTTCACTTTCATTCTAGCTTTTTCCCTGTCCATTTTCGATTTATCAACTATTATCTGTTTCACATCAAGGCCAGGCTTAAGCAGGTCCATAGCTTGTAAGTCCAGGAGGAAGGCATTAGCAAGACTTGCCCCAAGATTGGCAGAAACATCACCCCTGATCAGTTCCATGGCATATCTGGGGGTTTTCAAAAAGCTGTGTTATGAAAAGGCCAATGAATTCAACGTTTAGAGGCTTTATTCAACTAATTCAAACGTAATTCATAATCGAGATTACATCTGAAACAGAACAGAAATAATAATTAAACACAATGAAAACATAATAGCAGTTAGCAAAAGTAAGTAAAGTTAAATTTACAACATTCACCCCTCCCAAAAGGCAAAACATAAATTTTCTCAAAAATTAATATGAGACGAATTACATTACAGTACATATCTTACAAATCTAAAATATCCGGCGCTTTCCTGCGGCGCTGAGATCGACGTAACGGGATGTCTCCAGCATTGACTGGAACATCAATTGATGGACTACTGTTTTTGGTGATGTGTCGTTGCTCATCTTCCATACCTTTCTCCACATCCATGTGTACAGGGGAGTTCGGGCTTTTAGTTGATGGTAGATCCGGGGGATCGTTCTTTGTCAAAGTTTCTTGCCTTTGTTCATTGGATGTAGAGATCACAGGTTCTGCATCTGCATCCAAACGGACATTTTCTTGCGGGGCTGGTGCTAAATGCCTGACGGAAACCGTGGTTTCCCGTCCATCCTGTAGACGTACGTGCGCATATTGTGGATTAGCATCTAATATCTCTACTTCGTCGACCAATGGGTCGTCTTTATGATGACGTACGTGTCTTTTGAGGAGAGCCCTCCCCGGTGAGACCAACCATGTTGGTATAGCACTGCCATAGGATGATCGACGAGGAAATCCAAAGAATCGTTCAATTGATATAATAGATCAGTTCCCCTAGCCGAACAATGACTGCGTGACAGTGCATCCGCGGCTACATTATCTCTACCAGGTCAGTAAACGATGTCGTAGCAGTAGGATGACAGTTCCAAGCGCCATCTCATTATCTTTTCATTCTTTATCTTTCCAGTCTCTCTGTTGTTGAACATAAATGCCACTGATTTTTGATCTGTAACGAGCTGAAAGTGATGCCCAAGGAGATAGTGCTTCCATTTCCGCAATGCCTCAACAATGGCATAAGCTTCTTTTTCTATGGCAGAGTGATGTTGCTCTGATTTTGAGAGCGTTCTGGAGAAGAATGCGACAGGCCGTCCCATTTGATTTAGAGTAGCGGCTATCGCATGTTCAGACGCATCAGTCTCAACAACGAATGGAGAAGTAGTCTATAGCCATCACCACTGCATTCTGTATGTCTTGCTTCAATGACTGAAATGCAGCATTTGCATCACTGGAAAGAGGGAATTCTGTAGATCGAGTGAGAGGATGAATCTTTTCCGAGAAATGAGGGATCCACTGTGAGTAGTAAGAGAACATGCCTAATGCTCGACGGAGCGACGGAAGGTCTGATGGGAGCGGTAGCTCTAGCAATGGTTTTATTCGTTCAGGATCTGGCTTCATAGTGCCCTTGCTAACACAATAACCAAGAAGATTGATTGATTGGGCAGAGAACACGCTTTTATCTGTATTAAATGTAAGGTTGTATTTCTTGGAAGCAGCGAGAAAACAATCAAATTCCTGTCGTGCTCCTGCTGAGTACGGCCACAAATAGTGACGTTATCAATATAGGCATAGGTAGCTCTTAGGTTTTCCTTAGCAATAACGTCATCAATAACACGCTGAAAACTCGCAACGCCATTAGTGACTCCAAAAGGTATTCTACGAAACTGGTACAGTCTTTGATTCGCTTCAAATGCAGTGTATATTCTCTCTTCTTCTTTGAGAGCTATCTGATGGTACGCACTTTTCAGGTCTAGAGTGCTGTAGAATCCATATTGAGAGATCTCTTTAACCATCTCATCAATGCGGGGCAATGGATAGGCATCAAGAAGAGTAAATCTGTTTATCGTCCGAGAATAATCGACAACCATTCTCTTTTTGTGTCGTTCGTTCGTTGTGACGAGAACCTGGGAACGCCATGGAGAAATGCTGGGTTCGATGATACCCTCCTTGAGAAGACGAAGATTTCAGAATCTATGAATTTTGAATCTGATAGCGAATATCGTCGAGATTTATCTGCGATTGGTCGGCAGTCAGGCGTGAGGTAGGAAAATAGAGAGGGTGGAGGCACCGACGCGGCAGCAAGACTACATAATTTGAGTGGAGGATGTGCACCATTGAACGCTATTTCCACTCGTTCATGCTCACCCAAAACATCATGCCCCAGTATTACATTAGCGCATAGATGCTTTAAAGCAGTGAATTTGACGTCTTGAAAAACATGAGTATCGTACTCAAGTTGTGCATGACACACACCAGCGGCCCTCGCTGAAAATGCTATAGAAGCCATGGAAATGCTACTAGAGCAGGGAAGCAATTGCAAAGAATTGTGCAAACAAAACTCTGTGCAAATGAAACTTTCCGAGCTTCCAGTGTCGACTAGAGCGTCGGCCGTTATGCCATTAATCTTTACTCGTAGGAGAGCTTTCGATAAACTGCCAGGAACTGATGCAGAAATGGTAGCCAAATATGGAGCTGCCGCAGAAGTAGGTTTAGCAGCAGCAGATCGGCAGACTTTAGCGAAGTGTCCTTTTTTAGTGCACCGGCCACAAACAGCCTCTCGAGCAGGGCATTTGTTCCGAGGTGTCGAGGAAATCCGCAGAAGTAGCACTTCTGCACTACAGCAGCTGACATGGCAGAATCTTCAGAGCGTCCGACTCAATTGGACTGTATTCTGATCGGTTAGATAAAGGCGTTTTTGGCTTGTTTTCTGATTCGGCCATGGCAACAACAGATGAATGATGTGGGGTATGATTCGGCCTGTAGCTGTGCAGCGTCCAAGGCCCGAGCCTGATCATAGGCAGTTTGAAGATCTAAAGTTCTGTTTTCCAACAATCGCTGGCGAATCGCTGAGGATCGAAGTCCACTGATGAAGGAGTCACGAATGGAGTCATCACGACATTGCACTGCAGTACTGTCGCGAAAGTTGCAGTCACGACTGAGTTGTTTCAGTGCTTGGAGAAATGTATCGAGTGACTCCCCAGTCTCCTGTTTGCGGACTGCAAGCAAATGTCTAGCATAGATTTCATTCTGAGGCTTTACGTAAATTCCTTCGAGGATAGCTATAGCGTCTTCATAGGTATTGCAGTCACCTATAAATTCATAGACAGTAGGTGTAACATAGTTCACCAGAAGAGCCAATTTGTCCACAGTATTGTCAGCTAATGATGAGAGGAAGTTATTGAATGTGCGGAACCAGTGATTCCATTCCTTAGCTGCGTTAGCACAGTTGGAGTCTGTATTAAATCTTTCAGGCCTCAGAAATTTTTCCATGATATGAATGAGTTGAATAAATTGTTATGAAAAGGCCAATGAATTCAACGTTTAGAGGCTTTATTCAACTAATTCAAACGTAATTCATAATCGAGATTACATCTGAAACAGAACAGAAATAATAATTAAACACAATGAAAACATAATAGCAGTTAGCAAAAGTAAGTAAAGTTAAATTTACAACAAGCTGTAACCTCCACTTGGGTGCCTCCTTGGCTTGAACTCTTCAGCTTCACCACCAGATGGCTGAAATGAAAATAAAAAATAAATTACTAAAGCGAAAATGGGAAAAAGTAGGGAAAAATATGGGTAAAAATCGACGAAAATGGGCGGAAATAAGAATAAATTACTTACACGAAAATGGGGGGAAAATAGGGGGGGAAAATGGGTAAAAAGTCGGCGAAAATGGGCGAAAAAAATAATAAATTACTAAAGCGAAAATGGGGGGGAAAAAGGGGGGAAATAGGGACAAAAAGTAGGGATAAATTTGGGTAAAAATGGGATAAGATAAGAACAAAATATATTACCTCCTGATTCTCCTGAGCTGGATTCAAAAGAAATATCTTGTGAAGGTGTGGAGGCAAAAGTGGCCAAATCCACTTCCTGCTGCTGTTGAATCTGTCTCTGTAATCTTTCTGCTTCAGCTGCAGCACTCTGGTCTCTCTTCACAGCAGCTTTATCCCAGATCCCAGCTGGAAAGAGCCCTTGGGTCCTATTTTGGCCCTCTGATCTCTCAAGTATTCCCTCTCCTCTAATGGAACCTGAAATATTAAAGTATATTAAATAGCGGATCTAAAATAGATACAATTCTGAAAAAAAATTGATTATTAATTTCTATTACCAGGGGGGGGGGGGGGGGGAAGGAAGTTTACAGGAGGAAAATGCGGATATTTTTCAATTACAAGCATTGAATTTCCTTCCATTTAAAAGGCACCTAATCGCACTAAGTTAGGCCAGCTAAAAGTTAAAAAAATAATAGCATTACCTCTTACTGGGAGGACAAGTGCAGATTATGTGCTGTGTTTGACAATTTTCTTTCTTGCACTTCACAGCATTGTCATCACAGGAACAAACAGGTAGCTTACAGGTGCAAGCAGAAATGTCAAAAAGTTTATCCACAAAAAGCTTTTATCCTCCTCCAGATTCTGCTCCCTGGACTGTAGAAAGAGATTTCCTGTTTATCTCTTTTGCTTTCTTGAAGCACACTTTATCCACCAATTTCACTACATAATATATCCTCATACAGGGGCAGCCGCGTGTTCACTGCCTGCCAGATCTCAATCACATCCTTTGCTATCATTTTAGCAATATCATAGTCCTTCAAGTCCGGGTGGCTGTTTTGGAGGAAATAACTGTACTGAATAACTTGGCGGAGGGTAGGAGGCTCTGTTTTATCCAAAGGGGAAGGCTGGCCACTGAATTTTTTGGCACTATCACTTCGAGCTAACGCTGCAGACTTCCGTTTTTTACCCATTTTTATGAAATATCTGAAAATAAACAATTAAATGAACGCATCATAAAATAAGTTAATTTAATACACATTTTATAGGTAAATATCATTAAAAAATACAAAATAATACACTAATAAACATCTATAATACATTTACAATAAGTTTCAAGCATCGTTTTGTTAAAAAAGCCGAATTTTAATTGATTATTTTGATGAAATAAGGTCCGATATTTTGTTTGTTTACGTTGCGCGAATGCCGCGCGCGCGATTTTATGCGTAAAATTCGACAATTTTACAACTTAAAAATAATTAACAATCCTCAAAAAATCCAATAATTTTCACAAATATGAGTTGGTGCAACGTTTTTTATACATTAATACCTTTCTATCTAGACTAGTCCAAAATCACAGTTCCAAAATCAACCTACCTTAATATATACCTACTAGCGTGTAGCGTCATTGGGCAAAGTGTAACGGATCAAGAGGCACATTTCAGGTTTTGTACAATTGACCTCCCTAAATTCAAAAATGAAAACAAAATTTTTTTGTGACAAGTGCAACACCTTTTTCGCATGTGAAAATCGTGAAAATTGCTAGTTACCCATAACTTTTGGACACTTGCTTTCCAGGGTTTGAGCTATCATTTGACCCCTTACAATGTACGGCTTTTCAGGAAAAATAGAAAAATTTTTTTTTGGAATAAACATACTGTATACACTAGGTAGGTAGACAGACTAGATAGTTTTATTTAGTAAATGATACATTAAAATCTTGTTTAGTTTTGAATGACGGCATAAAGTCACGGGATTTAAGTACTGCTCTAATGTAACCATCTCTTGAATCCTTATCATACACTGCCCCAGACGCTTCAGTTACCATCCTAACACAGCGTTCTACACCTTGGGAATGACATGGTATCCGGACAACAAGGGCTCTTCAGTGATCTTATCGAGTTGTTCGACAGAGAACTGCTTCGTGAGTGGTGGTTCCATTGTGCACTCCTCCACTGGTGGAAGTAAATCTTTCAAATTCTGAGCACTTTGTTTGATCTTTGGTGGCCGAAATTCTCCGACTTGCTGTTGAGCAGGTTTGGGAGCTCGTCGAATGGTCTTGATTACATCGATGGCCAATTTCTGGTTTGCTTGATCTGCATCTGCAAGCATTGCCAGTAGAACATTTTCAGGGTGAGCCCAATATGCATTTCTTTGGATCACAGGCCATGTGACAGTCTTGCTAGCTGGTGGCAGTAATCGTAGCAGCTTGATTTGCTCCAGGAAATGTTTTGGGCCATCTGTGCACCTTGGATGGCACTTGATGCTAAACCACATGGATCCATAGTGGCACACGACAAACTCTGTGAGTGAATACAGTTCATCATTTGGCTGCGCCATCGCTACATATAGCCGACAAATTCTGCTGGCAGTTGTAACCCATCTTGCATGGGAGATTGGTCCAGGCTTCTCTCGTAGAAGATCTTCATTAATGACACCAGTCCTTATCGCTTTCATCATTCTGTAGAGGTAGGCTTGGTCACGACTCAATTCAGTAAGGTCAACATCCGGGAGAGTGTGGCCATCAGCAATACATTGAATTCCTCTAGAGGAAAGTGGCAAACTTTCACATGTGGCCAAAGCTTTGCCAATTGGTCCTTTCCATTGAGTTGCAGATTCTGTTGGGCCGATGAGTTCCTTGCACAAGTGGTGCAGTGGGAGTTCATTTAAATGCAGACTACAGATGAACCAGTGCAAATGGCGACCCAGGCGGCACTCTAGCAGGTGTATTGCTCCACTTCTGTGCCCTGTGTTTGTGGCTGTGCTGTTGGCTCCCACTGCAATTATCTTGTCTGCAATACCCATTTCTTCAATCGCATTTTAAAGTCCATCCGCAATGACAGTGCCAGATGGCTTAGATAGAAGGTTCCAGGCTCTCCGACCAGCACATAGTGGTCCTCAACTTTTTTTGTGCTGTACCATTTGTTCCCCTTTTTCTCTTTGACAAGTGTCATGTCTTTCCGCCCATCAAAAAATAAAGCAATGACTTCCACATCGTGGTAAGTTACTGCTCCCTTCAGATCCTTCCGTACCTTCTGCCGTGCTCTCCATACTTTGTGGTGGTCAATTACGTTTATCTGATCATCAGAACTAATGATGCCATAGTCAACCAATGTTGCAGTGCTGATAGCTGCAGCAGCCCTGTTCGATACACCATACCGGTCAGCTTCCAAAGCAACAGTGGGAATCGGTGTGATGTTCCTGTCCTCCTGGGCACTATCACCCATCCACTCATCACCAACACTTTCAACACTGGAGTCTGCTTCTGCTTGAGCTGATTCGACCACATCTGCAGAGGATGCTACCTCTTGCCGTTCCGTTTTTCTTCTATTCTCCTCTTCTTGTCTTTCTTGCATCCGATCCTCTCTTGACTTACTTCTCTCCATCATCTGAGTCACATTCGTATCCACTCGACTGATCTGCATGATCCGCGTGGTTCTCTGGTCGATCAGAAAGGCATGCTCTCGTCGTGGAACTTTCGTTTCTTTTTCACAGTGGCATGCAGACAGATCATCGCTTTGGCAGACAGCCATGTCAAACAAATAATTCAGGCTTTTCTCGAACTTCTTGGTTTTTGTGGCCTGCTTGCCTTGCTTCGATGCTTGAGAGCCTTTTTCCATCAATCGGAGCAGCTTGGTCTTCACATTCTTGATTGGCTGTGGTGGAATGTTAGCACGATTCCAAAGGTCAATGAGTGTTTGGCATACCTCCGGAAGAATCTCCATGTTGCTGGTGTACTTGTTCTCCTTCAAGAAGAGGAAATGCCTTGCAACTTGTATACGGGTTGGAAGTTCAGACAGAGGAAGTTCTGATAGTGGAGAACCAAAGACAATGTGGCTGGCAGATCCCCGTGTTCTTTGCGTACTCATTGTACCAGCAAAACTCAACAAGTATCACACAGGAACACTGAAACAAAAAAACAAACGTATAAATAAAAAACATATATGATTGAGTATATATAAAGCTTGGTTGATTGGTAAACAATAAGTTTATATATATATATATATATTATTATATATATATATATATATTGCACACACATATGTATTATGTATATAAATATCTATAGGTATATATATACCCTAAGACATATAACAAACTTATAAACAATGTAAAACACAACAAAACAAAGAAATGTGTACAATGTATATATCACAAAACGCACCTTTCGTTAGTACCTTGGGGTTTTTGATCACCCCATCCACAGAAAAAACACTTGTTTCTCTCAAGCGAGCTAGCGTAGAACTAAGAAATTCCAGGGGATGACTCACTGAGAATAATTAGAAAGCTGTCAGAAGTACCATGTCAGTCAGTGTTGCCAACTGTAATTAACAAGAAATTTGTATTTTTTACATGCGAAGAAGGAGGTGTTCTGCTTGTTGCAGAAAATTTTTGATTTCTTTTTTGAAATCAGCAAGGTTGATTGTACAAAACCTGAAATGTGCCTCCAGATCGCTCATGACGCTACACGCTACACGCTAATACGGTAATACCTACCCTATGCATAAATTTATCAATCGCCCAATCTTTCCATCCGTCATGCTAATACCACGGTATATACATTGCCACAGTCGATGTATATAGTATACAGTCTCCGATATTACTCTTGTGAAAATGCCTGCCCTTCAAACCTCCATTGAGTAGCCAAATAGGTATATACATTTTTAAAATGAGGGTGAATCAGGCAAATGTTAAGTAATTTCAACGTACAAATTTATTTTAATAACATGTTTAATTTATAATTTCTTAATTAATATTCCTAAAAATTGAAATATTATAATCATGCAACTCGGATGGAGGATATTTTTGCAGCCAGGCAAAAATGCTCGGGTTGATGACGTTAATGACTCAACTTAAAAAATTAATGGCGTCTTATATTCAAATCATTCAAAGTTAATTAAAGTTGTATATTGTAAATAAATGCAAGATGCCTTTAAATTGTGCCGTGGTACTCTGTAACAATGTAGAAACTTCCATTTGAGTAATGCCGTGAGCAATGACCTTAAAAGAAAACGCAGGACAAGTAACTCTGCTTTTGGGTATCAGAGTCGAGCGTCACTAAAGGCCATCACCTGCTCACTGACTGTCAGATTTCCGCGTAGGCTGAAATGAGGGAACTTCAAGCAGGGTTGCTAGATTGGGCGACTATTCGCAAATGGGGCTACTTCTGAGGACCTGTGCTATCAACATTTATGATTTTGCGATTTTGCGAATTTTGTGCTACTTCCCCCCACAACTTCGCGACATTGGGCTATTTTCAGAAATTTTATGTAAGTGTCCAAATATTTGTTATACGATGAACCCTTTCTTTCTTAATGTGTAATTTTTTGAAGCGACAATGCAAAACCCCGAAATTATGAATAATAGACCACTAATATAATGTAGAAAACATTCTATTTTCACCTGAATTTAATATTAAACCTTATGCATTAAGACATAGAGTTCAAATAACTGATCTCCGACTTAATTTTCTTTCGATTTTGGACCTTATGTAAGTAAAATCTTTTTTTGAATTCGTATTTGGATTACAGGAAAAATATTGCATAATTAAGTGATACAATGTTTAAATGAATTATTTATGCGATATTTTTCCCGTAAATATTCATAGAATAATAATTAATAACGTAACTGACGCTAACCATGATGCAATATAACGTTTGAAAACGTTTCTGAACGTGTTCCGCGGGTCCGCCACCATGGCGCCGTCATCGCCGCCATGCGTAAACACGTTTTAATATGTATAACAAGGGAATAAATGGATTAACATTAATAACGTATTTTCGGATTTCGTTTAGGCTTTAATGTCGCCGTTTGTCGCGTGTGAGAGTGATGTGTCAGTAATCGATTTTTTTTTTTTGCTCTGTGTTTATGCGGATTGTATAAGTTTCAAGCAAATTATAAGTTTTTTATATTTATTTTGTCATGCATGCCCATGATGTCTAAGTGGAAAAAGTATAACAAAACTTTTCAAAATAGTTGGCTTAAAATCCCTTCATTTCAAAACTGGCTTGAGGAAGTAAAGACAGATGGGACAAAGGCTTACTGCAAGTTATGTAAAACTGAATTGAGAGCACATAAAACAGACTTAGGAAAGCATTGTGAATCTTTAAAACATAAGGAAAATTGCAAACTTATCCCGCCCAAAACACCATAAAGCATGCGTTTGAACGAGTGAACAATATAAGTAGATTAGAACTGAAACTTGCAGTATTTGTTGCTTGCCATTCCGCTATAAGGTCCATAGATCATTTAAGTGAATTATTTAAAAGTGATGTGCCATCAGGTTCAAAGCACGATACTTTACGTTTGCATAGAACAAAATGCACAGCATTAATAAAAAATGTAATTTCTCCTGAATTACTAAAAGAACAAGTAACTGAAATTAACCGGTGCTCATTTTCTTTAATATTGGACGAATCAACAGACATTTCATGCGCTAAGCATTTATGCTTGTGTGTTCGTTATTACAATGAAAAAGAAAGGAAAATCTCTTCACAATTTTTAGGCCTTATTCATGTCGTAGAAACAACTGCTGATGCATTGTACCAGCATATAAAAGAGTTTTTCAATAAAATTGGTGTTAATTTAGGAAACTGCTTTGCAATTGGGACTGACGGAGCTTCCAATCTTTGCGGCATAAATCGTTCGCTTTTTACTTTAATGAAAGAAGATATACCTAACTTGATATTGGTTAAATGTATCTGCCATTCACTACATTTGGTTTGTTCGCATGCCTACGAAGAGTTACCATCAAATCTAGACTACATGACTCGAGAAACTTATAATTGGTTCATCGTTCAGCACTAAGAAAATAATCGTATATGGTATATACAAGACCATAAATGACGGAAAGGATCCACTACAGTTGATACCACTCACATCAACCCGATGGCTTGCTAGAAGCAACTGCATTAAGAGGATTCTTAATCAATGGGAATGTTTAAAACTCCATTTTCAGCTTGCTTCATCAACATGTGATAAATATGTTGCGAGAGAGCTTCACAAAATGTATACAGATCCAGTAAATGAGCTATATTTTACATTTGTAATGCCCATTTTATCAGATTTTGAAAGAATCAATTTACTTTTTCAAAGTGAACACGCTGATAACAGTAAGTTGCTCAAGGAACTTGAAGATTTCACACTTTCCATGCTAAGAAGAATTATTTATCCACAAAATGTTAATATTGTAGTTGACATGACATATACATCTATTTTCCTACCGATTGAAAAAGTTGACTTTGGTCATGTCTTTTTAACTCAGCTGGCAAATAAATATAAATGTAAAGAAATCGCAGCAGAATCTCAAAAAGTCATCTTTAAAAGATGTCACGAATTTTTGAAATGTGCCTGTAAGGAACTTCTCAAACGTATCCCCACAAATTATGCAATATTAAAACGAATCGAAAACATTTCACCAAGTAAATGCCTCAGTCACACTCGTTATGGAAAACTGATGAGTGGGTAGTTGGGAGGTAACGAAAATGGTTCACTGAGTAGGTAGGTAGTTAATCTAACAATTAATAAATTCCTTTTATGTCAATAACTGGGTGGATGAAACCAATTGGTTGCTCACCAGAGTTATTCTCCACACTAGTATTTATATACTGTGTGGGAGGAGCGTGCTCGGTAATGGAGATACATTACCGCTAAACCAACCGAGGAATAAACCAAGACAACGCTGGTACAAGAAGCCCCGCGAAGAGGAGAACAAAGGGGGAACAAAAACGAAGAACGGGGCGAGAGGACGTACCAGCAAAGTACGCTCTCGAATGAGACAACCGGAGAAGGGAGAGACTGCAATAACTAAAAGTAAGTGACTAATTGAGTTTTTACACCAAACAGTTAAGAACATTAAATTAAGCTGGGTCAAACAAGTTAGGCCTACATTGTGACCTAAGACCCAGCATCAACTCATAGCTTAACAAAGGTGAAGGTAGATTGCCCTAACCTAATCTTGTGAGGAATCCTACTGTGGACCTCAATTTATCTGCCCGCTCTGGACCATTTCCGGAATCTCTAAGCTGACCCCTCTAGGCTAGACTTGATCTACTCTATAGTTAGACTGGATATATAAGGGGTGGGTTAATTGTGGACCAATTCATACAGAGCATTTTTCTCACTCGTCCTCCCTTTTCCGATCTTCCTTTGGATTTAGCTGACCAATCAAAATTAAATGCTCTAGAAAGTCAATGGAGGAAGCTACTTCACATTGATTGGAAGGATGTTTTTCCTTCCGGCATTCCAAATGATGGGGCATTATTTTGGAGCCAGGCTTTTAACATTAAAGATGCTGCAGGAGAGCCTGTTTTAAAAGACATTTCTATATTCGCATTAAAGCTATACAGCTTGCCAATAAGCAATGCAACTGTGGAACGAGTATTTTCAAGAGTTACATCAACAAAAACAAACTTAGGAATCGGATGGGTTTAGAACTTTTAGCTTCTGTACTTCGTATAAAAATGATGCTTGAAGAAAAAAGCATTTGTTGTGTTAATTTTGAACCTTCGCCACCTATGCTTAAATATAATTCTTGCATTTACGAAAAGTCAGAAAAGACCTTTACAAGCCATGATGAAGGAGAAAAAGAAGACGACAAGCTATTGAATTCACTACAATTTTAAATAAAAACCGTAAGTAAATTTTATAGTATAATAAAATAATGAAATTGGGGTTGGGCTACTTTTTGCGACTTTTCGATACGTTCCTCGCTAATTTTGTTCAAAAATATCTGGCAACTCTGGGGAAGTCCAACACTGTATATATACCTACACTGTGACAGTACAATTGGTGATGCAATATCAAAAACAGATCATTCAAGCAGTCTTTCTTTGTGAATTGAGGCTTTTAATTTGAACCAAGTCATTTCAAAGCCTTCGTTTGCCAGGTAGCTTTTGGACAGTTGTCAAAATTTTTTTTTTTTTATTTAGCTTACAATATACTGTATCTAAATTTTTGAGGTTACGGAATCGAATCTATGACTAAGTCGACTTCAGTCTACCTTTAAACTTTTAAACCTTAACTACGAGTAGGACTGAAGCTTATTTACAAAAGGCCTTGTAATGGGTGACAGAAAGTAAGTAACTTTGGTAAAATCCTCTTTTAATAGAGTAAGTTAAAGATGGCTGGAAGTCGACGTGCATGTTCAACAATTGTCGATCCACATCGAATATTACTACGTTTTTAGGTTAGGTACATTTCATTTGGAAAACATGAAGCCACTTGGGGTTAATATTCGTTTTAATGCTCCCTTCGTTTTCGATAGAAGGAGACATTCTATGACAATTTAACATAAATTCGTATTCAGGACACCTTGAAACCTCGGGAAAACTGATAAAAATCAAGGAAATGTAATAATTATTTATTACGGAAAAAAAAAATTTAGACGTCAATGAACAGCTATTACAGGCATTGACCCAGTGTTTAGCTCTTTCCTCAGTTAAAATTTTGCTGCTCTGCATCCTCTCCAGTTTTATGGGGAGACATCTCGTGGCAAAATTAGGAAACATAGGTCAAATCCCAATTAAATCTGGTTTTTGTTTCATGTGACCTTATCTGACCAATCAGAGATGTGCATTTTGAGTCTGCCATAATGCATACTCATTCCAAAATGTTTTTTCAGTTTGCTTTTCGCTATGGTTTGTAGAGGTTGTGAGTTGGATTACTATCAATTAATAAAAGATATTTATAAAAAAAAAAAAGATGGTGCTGAAGTTTTCTTTACCAGTCACGGTGTTTTACCTACTCATGTTATTTGTCCGCAGTGTGGTCATGAGTGTAATTATAAAGTTGTTGACCGTGAAAAAATGTAGGTTAGGTTAGGTAAAATGCATTTTTCTGGTGTTTTTTGTTCAAATCCAAACTGTTTCTTTGGGAAATGAGCCATTTTTGAGAAATTTTAAAATTAAAAATTTCCTAAAAATGGCTTATTTCCCAAAGAAATGAAGTTCAGATTCGAACAAATCACACCAAAAAAATACCAGAAAAATGTGTTTTGGTTCAGAAAGGAGAGGGAGCACTAAAACAAATAATTACCCCACTTGGGCCTATTGAGGTAATCCAAGTCATGAGCTACATTTTTTAATAATAAAATCTTGCAAGATGTCAAACTCAAAAGAATATCCACTATATACAATCTACAAACACACACTTTCACTCATGAAAGTGTGTAAGTTTTTCTTAAAATTAACTAATGTGCTACTGTTTACCACATCATATGGCAAGTCATTATAAAAATCAGTAATTATTACTTTTCAGCCCAGACTGCTATTTCCCATGAAATCTAGGTTTTTCTCATGGTTTTTGATGTGATTCATGCGAATCTGACCTTCATTTCCGTCGGAAATGACCAGTTGTTAAGATATACCCCATCCCCTACCCCATCAATATTGGGGAACCTGCGGGGAATAATTTTTTTTGGGGGTGAAAAACTGGTCATTTCCAATGAAAATGAAGGTAAGAATGTCATGAAACACATCAAAAAAACCATGAGAAAAACCTAGGTTTCATGGAAAACTTAACCTAACCTAAAAGTACCTAACCTAACATAACATGAATATTATTACATTATCATTTGTATAACTTAGGTCTTGGGGGTATGGGGGCAGAGCCCCCATAAAGATCATGCATGACAAATTGATCGATATTGATTGGCATTTTAGCATCTCAGATTTCAGAAAGTTGGTCGGGTGACCATCTCCGATTTTCTTCAAATTTTCAGGGTTGATTCATACACCATTCAATAGCTTAAATCTAAAATTTTAGCTTCCTCAGTCAAAATTGTTTAATTTTATGGTCGCTTAAATGGCCCCCCCCACCTTCGACAAAAAATGCCATATTGGGCTTGATCGGCCAATGCCTTCATTTTGAGAGGCCTTGAAAAGTGTGTTCTAATAGGAATTGAAGCTTCAAATTTGTAATGCCAATACAACTTCTGGTGGGCTTTTCAATTTTGCAAGCTAAAAGGCTGTGGAACAAATAGTTTCTGAGTTACAAGGGCTTAAACATGGCTCCATTTTGAAGCTTGCATCAATTTCTCCCACTTTTACGACTCTACCATTTTCAAAAGTTTTAGTTCTACATCAATCACAGCTGTTTTAATACTCCTAATAGTCTCTATGGGTTGTAAATTTATGAGTGAAATAAAAAAATAACCAAAAAAGGATTTATTTTTTATTTTTAAAAATTTCCAAAAGTTGATATTTTCACAAAATTTGCAAAATTAACATCAACTTTGGGGCTTAATATAAAGGAGTCTGAAATTAGTCGGAGTTGATACTTCTAGTAAAGAAAGATACATATGTGTACAAAAACATATATTAAGGAAGAGATCTCAACTCGACTCCTTCATATAGTTTTGGCTATTCAAAGAAAAGTACTTTTTGTGAAAAATTCTGAATTTTTTAAAAATTTTGAAATGTTTAAATTTTTTTTACAATATTGAATTGTAATTTTACTTCCATTTTATTACTTGGTAAGTTAATTCACAAATGTTAAATTATCTAAATAAGTTTTACTCATAAAAAAGACAATATATACCTAGATTATTACTACATTTGCAGTTAACACAACAGATGGACCAGCTTGTAGGCTCAATACTTGGATCTACCTAAGTAAATCATGTAGAACCGTGTTCTACTGCTCTTTAAGCACTTCCTAGTAATTTAAATTATGCAGTTAGTACAGATAAACTAGCAGTAACCACCATTTTCAGTAGCTTTGTTGTATTACTTCCCTTAATACAAGTGTACAGTACTTAGCTATATAGTAGAGGAATTTTAGGAAAATCGACCTAACAAATTAGTAGGAAGTCGAAACTTGGTACACTTGTAAACTGAACCCTACTGATGAATATATTAAAAGTCCCAACAAATCCAAGTTGTGCTCCAGCTGCCATCCTGGAAAATGGCGGCTGAATTTCATTTTTTTGGAAATAACTTTAGAACCATAAAAGATACGAAAATTTACCAAGAGAGCAATATCATTCTACATAAAAAGACAAACATTTTCTATTCCCAACTTTGTTTTGTACGATGAAAAATAAAAAAGTTATGCAAAACCAAAGATTTTTCATTCTATGAATCAATGTGGACACGACGTTCAAACTGGGTTTGTAGGTAAAAAAAGCGAATGTTTTGTTATGACTGCATATTTTCAGAAACCTCTCTTACTTTGTATGGATGATTTTGCGTTGTTTGGCCAAAACCCGCTACATTTGGTCAGCTGTTTGACTTGTATACAACCTCTGTAGAGAGCAATTACAGTAAAAACTGTACAGTGGTGTTTTATGGTTATCCTGACAGAGAAACCACTAAGACAGCCGAGCAAGAGCGATGAGCAGCAAAAAGAACTTCTAGAGATATCATATTTAATGAGAATACATCAACCACTATACCACAATCAGATTTTCTTGCTAACAGAAACAACAAACGGGCCCTGATTGCATCTCTTGTGTCTAGTATGAAGATCAAAGGTTATTCTGTTGTTCAGGCGGAGAGTGATGCAGATACTGTTATTATTAAGGCTGCTCTAGATCAAGCTAAACACAAAAATCAAACAGTAGTTGTTGGCCAGGATACGGATCTTCTAGTGCTTCTAACTGCTCTAGCCCATGAAGACTTTGAAATTTGGTTTCTCAAACCAGGGAAATCAAACAGCACACCCCGTATTTTCAGCATCCAAAGTGAGAAAAAAAATATGGGGAAGGCTTGTGAAGTTTTGCTATCTGCTCACGCCATGACTGGATGCGATACCACATCAGCTTTGTATAAAAAAGGAAAAGTTAGAGGTCTCCAACTTCTACAGAACCATACAGAAATGAGAGAAGACATGAAAATATTTAACCAAAAGGATGCCAGTAAAGAAGATATCAAAGCTGCTAGGGAAAAGTTCCTCTTAAAAATGTACGGATCAAAATCAAAGTCCTTGGATGAGCTAAGATACTTCATGTATAATCGCATAGTAGCAAAAAAGAAGTTAGATACATCTTTTCAACTAGCATCCCTACCTCCGACCAGTGCAGCAGCAGAGCAACACTCATACAGAGTGTACTTGCAGGTCCAAGAATGGTTAGGAAACTGCCTGGAGCCAACAGAGTGGGGATGGTCCATGACAGGGAAATCACTGAGGCCTGTCCCTACTACCAAGGAAGCCGCTCCATCACAACTTCTTAACCTCATTTCATGTAACTGCAAGCTAGGATGCACCAAGAGATGCAAGTGCATACAGTTTGGTTTGCTGTGCTCAGCGATGTGTGGAGGATGTGAAGGAACTACCTGCGAGAACTCTTATGTTGAAACGCTACTAGACAACTGATAACTGAGTGTGTTGCAATATGACTACACACAATGCAATAAATGTACAATCTAGCTTATTTTTGCGTAGTAATTAGAAAATTATACTTAAAACAGGGAGACACAATTACATTTTATTTCCTAGCTCATGTTAGATGACTTTATTCAACATTAGAGATGTCACACAGTGCCTTAGTGTTAAAGCTATATACTGTATTACTGCGTTGCACTCCAAGACTTAGATTACTACATTTTCATTTTAGGTAACAACAGACGATTATAGTTAGCTATAGTGATGTTCCCAAGTGTCTAAGGATTACTGTGACCATTCAATAAGATGTTATTTTATGTTCAATCCATAAGACCTGTCTGAACATCATGGTCATCATCAATACATGAAAATTCTTCCTGTTACATTTTTCTTCAGTATACAAGATAAGGAAAAATGCATATTATATTTTACATAAAATATATTAGTAATGTATGTATTGAGAATAGCATTCATAATTATTTCCATTTTCAATACTTAGATGTCTAATGAAGGAATAAAATAACTGTTTTAAATAATGTTACTCCAAACCGATAACTTAGCTCCTACCCGTCATCAAAAAAATTACATTACAGTATTTTTCTCTAGCTCTTTCTGTTGTGCTTTACTTTTTTTACCAAACTACCTATAAAAAACAAACTGTCATGGTTCTGAAATAATAAATTGCAACAAAATATTCGAATTTCTACCCATTAACCAAGTTTGAACGTCATGTCTGCACTGATTCATAGAATAAAGGAATTTTGTATTTTGCGTAACTTTTTTATTTTTCATTGTACAAAACAAAGTTAGGAACAGAAAATGTTTGCCTTTTTATGTAGAATGATTTTGCTCTCTTGGTAAATTTTCGTATCTTTTATGGGTCTGAAGTTATTTCCAAAAAACCGAAATTCGGCCGCCATTTTCCAAGATGGCGGCTGGAGCACAACTTGGATTTGTTGGGACTTTTAATATATTCATCAGTTGGGTTCAGTTTACAAGTGTACCAAGTTTCGACTTCCTGCTAATTTGATAGGTCGATTGAATATATTTATCCTAAAATTCTTCCACTAATATGCAACAATGAATTCCTGAGTTTTTAAGCATGTGAATTATTGGCTATAAGTTCATATTCTTTTTTTAATATGTGTTGTTTTATGTAAATTCGTATATAAACTTATATATAGCTAATAACTCTTATGTTTAGACACTGACTCAGGAATTTATTATTGTACTCAGGCTTTAAGTCTGATTGTCTTCAACACTCCATGGCCTCAGCCATAAATTGGCAATTTATTATTCAGCTTGATACAGGTCTGTAGTTACTTAAGCTTTTTTTAAAATACTCCTCAATTTTAGATAAACAATCATTTGATAACTTGTACTGTCTCCCCATTTTCCCAGCAACTGTAGGTGGTTCAATTGAACACAAAACATGTTGGAATGGAATCCAGCAAACGTCCTCTTGTTCAGGCCATTTAAAAGGATTCTTTTTCATGAAATTTACTAATAGATCCTTCTCAGTATCACACACTTCAACTATGTTTCCAACAAACCAGTCACCTTCATAGAAACAGGCCACATATAATGTTAATGTTATAATGTTTCAGACCAACAAAGACCCTAGGATCCACTCATGGCTGGTCTACCTAACTGTGTTCGTAATCGTGTATTGTGTATACACATACGAGGAAAAGTGTAGGTGTGGCTGTAAAGACTGTACAGTAATGTAGAAATGTGTGTGCACCCATTATGGGTCTCCCATTTAAAGGTGTTTGTGGGGCAAGTGAAGATCATGAGTTTTTCAATACCTCACAGTACTATGGGGGGCACCGCTCGGCAGAGGAATCTCTTTAAATGGGGTGTGTAAGGACAGAGAGTATCCCCTAACCCAAGACGCTGCCTCCCTATATCCCACAACACTTGTGTTGAGCTGTGGGATCTATCCCCACAAAGCCTTAATTTTACTACCTTAAACTATACCCTTTCTATCAACATGCGCGTCCAATGATTCTTAAACATGTTTATAGACGTGCTACTAATTACTTCTACGGCAAACTATTCCAGCTATTTACTATTCTATGCGTAAAAAAGTTTTTCGCAACTGCTGTCTCGAACCTTCTACTTGTCAACTTACACCCGTTATTTCTAGTCCTATTATATTGAGATATTTCGAAAAAGCTATCTCTATCTACGTTATCAAACCCATTCATAATTTTGAAAACCTGGATTAGATCACCCCTTAACCTCCTAGTCTCGAGTGTAGTCAATTTTAACTCTTTAAGCCTATCCTCGTACGACTTTGACCTAAGAGACGGAATCATCTTAGTTGCTCGTCTTTGAACTCTTTCGATTTTGTCTATATCTTTGCGCATATGCGGATTCCAAAATTGGACCGCGTACTCCAAATGGGGTCTAACTAATGATTTATAAAGAGGAACTATAATATCGCGCGATTTGTACTCAAAATTTCGAGCTATAAAACCTAACACTTTGTTTGCCTTATTGACCGCCGCTGTACTTTGTTTCGCTGCTTTTAAATCACCAGTGACTATAACTCCTAAATCTTTTTCCTGCTCTACGCTTGTTAAATCTTTCCCTGACATACTATACGCAAAATTACCGTTACGCGAACCTATATGCATAACTTTGCACTTATCCACGTTAAATCTCATTTGCCATGTGAATGACCAAACAACGATTTTATTCAGATCTTCCTGAATTTTACCTCTATCTTCGTCATTAATCGCCCTACCACCCAGCTTCGTGTCATCCGCAAACTTTGAAACTGTACTGACTAGGCCGACATCTAAATCGTTAATATATATAAGAAAAAGCAAGGGGCCCAATACAGAACCCTGAGGAACGCCACTCGCTACATTAGCCCAACACGACTCCGCTCCATCGACGACCACCCTCTGTTTCCTGCCTCGTGGGTTGTTGAGGTTTCCTCAACTCCTCGCGGGGTGTGGGCGAAGAGTTACCTAGTTGCGTTTTTTTTTTTTTTTTTTTTTTTTTTGCTCCCCCTTTTTTTCCGTTTCTCCGGAATTTCTTTGGTCTTGACTCGGTCCCGTGCCTCTGTCAATCGTAGTATCCCCCCCCCTCTGTTTGTATTAGCAGTCTTGGGGTCATCAGGTGCACCCGCCGGGGGGCATCGCTCCGTGGCTGAGCCGTGCTCTGGGGACGGTTTGGGCGCCTGGACCGCTGCTGCGTCTGGATTGGGTCTTTGCTTGGCCCTGAACGGACAAATCTCCGTCGTGCCAATCGGCTGTTTTTAAAACGACAGTTAGGTTGGGGGGCGGGCTACCCGGGACGTTGGGGCCTGCTTTGAAGGATGCAGCGGCGGCTGGTGCATCGCCTTGGGTCCGAGGCTGCCGTTTTTTGTAAAAATACTGTTTATGGGTTCTATTACTAAACTTCACTCCCCTCTTGTTGACGACTCTGGCCCGCCCTTGGATTTGGATCAGACTACTACTTCTGGTCGTTCAGCGGCCTCTGCCTCCGCTGGATTGACCCTCAAGCCGTATGGCCCCCTCTCGTCCTCTGCGGTGTCTGGCTCTCGTGGCCGGACTCGTGGTGGTCGTAGGGCGGGGTCTTCGCGGCCCTTGTTCTCTCGCCCACTCTCGGTTACCGTTACACATGGACCTGTCTCTGCTGTCAATTTCTGTCCAGTGGACAGGTTCCTTGTTCTCCGCCCTTCCGCTGGCTCCCTTCCGGGCAACTCGGAACGGGTGTTTCAGCGCCTTAAGACGATAGGGGTTCCCTGTCGTTATGATATCCGCCCTCTGAGGGATGGGTCTCTTCTTTTGAAGTCCCGTTCTTCGGGGGTGACTGGGTCCCTTCTACAGTTGCAGGATGTCTTGGGTTGCAGAGTTTCTGTGACTCCCCATCCGCAATTGAATAGCTGTCAAGGCACCATTTTCGCTTCCCGTCTGCTGTCAATCCCGGTTGGCGAGTTGCAGGAGGATCTTGCCCCCCAGGGGGTAACGAAGGTCTTCCGCTTTTCGTCGCGCCGGGAGGGTGCTCTTACCCCGTCCGCTCGTCTGCTCCTGACCTTTGACTCCCTTGTGCCTCCGGCCCAGGTGTTCTGGGGCATGGGTGATCGCCGGTCGTGTGAGTTTTCGGTGCGACCATATGTGCCTGACCCGGTTCGCTGCTTTGGCTGCAACCGGTTCGGCCATGTTAGCTCTGCGTGCCGCCGTGAGGGTAAGCTATGCGTCCGCTGCGGTGGGCCTGCGCACCCTACCCCGTGCACGAAGCCCCCGCGTTGCTCAAACTGTTCGGGGGCCCACCCTTCCTCTTCCCGGGACTGTCCCGTTTTCAAGTTTGAATTTGAGGTGCGGTCCTTAAGGACTACCGAATTCCTTAGTGCGCGGGAGGCGCGCGATAAGATCCGTGACCGGGAGCCGCGGCGGGGGTTGTCCTACGCTGCGGCTCTTGGCCCTGGCGGGCCCTCGGGCCCCTCCCGTGCTACCCCGGCGTCTACTGGAGTGGTGCCCCCCCTGGAAGTCCCGGGGGTTGGTGGTCCTCCTGGCGCCGCGGGTCCTTCTTGTTCCTCTGTCTCACTTTCTGACATCCCATCTGCTTCCCTGCCTACAAGTGCCCCTTCTCCCCCTCCGGCCTTGGGGTCTGGATCCTTGCCTACTCGTCTCTCGGGTGGGGAGGGGGATGCCCCGAAGGAGAGGAGGAAGCGTCGCCGTGGTCGGAGTCCTTCCGACCCGACCCTGATTGCTGCTCGCCTTGCTTCCCCTTCTTCCCCGTCTTCACCGGAGGGGAAGCGGCGCGCTGTTCCTGATCCGCTCGGGACTCCCCCCCCCCCCCCCCTATACGGAGCGCTGGTGGGGCGTCACCTCCCGGTGCCCCGACCAGTGTCCGGGTGTCGGTCGAGGTGCATTGCCCCATGACACCCTCGATTACTGACTCTGTTCCCATGATAGACCCGGTCGAGAGGGGCCTGGCCCTCCTTCATGGAGTCTCTCTCTCTCCGGCTCCTGCTGAGAGTGGTCGGGTCTCTCCCCTGGATCTACCTCTCCCACTTGTGGTCGACCTTTCCTCCCCCCCGTCAGTGCTTGTCTGGTTTGACGAGCCCTCGAACAGCTGGTTCCCCCCGGTCCCCCTCTTGGGGAGTTGGGGGTTTCGGCTGGGCCCGACTCGTCGTCTCTCCCCCCGCCGGGAGAGCCCCCCTCTGACCTCCCTGTTCTACTCTCCACTTCTCGTCCTACTACGGGGCAGCAGATGCGGAGTCGGTGGCCCCTACCCCCCAGTTTTGGGTGAGTCGGGGAAACCGATTCCGTCCCTGGTTACGGACCGTTGAGTTTGCTGCTCAGCTTGGTCCGTGGCTATTTCGCTGTTTTCTCTGCCTCTTATAATGCCGCTTCCCCTTACAGTTCCATCTTGCATTGGAACTGTAGGGGGCTTTTAGCTAACTGGGAGAACCTTGCCTCCCTGCTGGAGAGCGAGCGGCCTTCCTGTGTTTGTCTCCAGGAGACTATCCTGGCTGCGCGGGGACTCCCTCGTCTCTCTGGATATGTTGGTTTCCCTTGCACCCCGGATGAGCGCACACGCCGGCGGGGTGCGGCGATTTACGTGCATCATTCGTTACCATCGCGTGGTGTGCCTCTTCGCACTTCCTTGCAGGCTGTGGCTGTGCGGCTCTTTTTAGATCGCCAGTACACTGCCTGCTCAGTTTATATTCCTCCTCATGACCCTCCTTCTCGCGACGCGGTTCGCGAATTGGTGCTGCAACTACCCCGACCGTTTCTCCTCCTCGGGGACTTTAACAGTCGCGACCCGGCTTGGGGAGATGTTCGGTCGACTAATGTTGCTGGTATTTTACTCTCCTTAATGGAGGAACTTTCCTTTGCGTGTCTCAATTCCGGTGAACCTACTTACTTCCACGAACCCACGGGTTCATTTACCTGTATTGATCTCTCCTTGGTGTCCCTCAATGCCTTACTCGATTTTTCGTGGAAGGTGTTGGGGGACTCTTATGGCAGTGATCATTACCCAGTCTGTCTTGAGCCGGTCGGTCCGCAGCCGGGCTTTTCGTCTCGACCGAGGTGGTGCCTTGCGCGGGCTGACTGGCCATCTTTCAGAGCTCGTTCCGTCATTGTCCGTTCGGTGTTGAGCTTTGGCTCGGTGGATGAGAGCTTGGAGTTCTTCGAGCGGGTGGTGATGGGCGTCGCGGAAGACTGTATTCCTCGTTCTTCCGGTAACCCGCGGACTCGTAGCGTCCCGTGGTGGACTCCAGCATGTCACCAGGCGGTGTGCGAGAGGAAGAGGGCAACGCGCCGCTTCCACCGCACCGGGGCGCGGGCCACTTGATTGAGATGCGGCGGGCGAAGGCTTTCGCCCGCCGGACTCTCAAGTTGGCCCGTCGGGCCTCTTGGCGTGCTTTTGTGTCCGGCATCTCCTCATCTACCCCTTCTGCTGCTGTGTGGCGGAAGGTACGTAGTATCGAGGGGAGGCCGGTCCCTGCTAGTCGCCCTGTCCTTCGGGACGGGGACGGCTTCCTTTCGGATCCTGCTGCTGTGGCTGATTGGCTGGCCGGTGCTTTTGCTGCGGTTTCCCGTTCGCCTTCGGCTGCGAATCGCCCTTTATCGGAGGTTACGTTCCCGCCCCCTGGGAACGAGCCCTATAACCATCTCTTTCCGATGCGGGAACTTCGGGCTGCTTTGGCAACCCGTCGTTCTTCCGCTCCTGGCCCTGATGACATTCCGTATGACTTTCTTCGGAATCTGCACCCGATGGCCCTGCACTTCTTGCTGGATCTTTTCAACCGGATGTGGGTTGAGGGGTCGTTCCCTTCCCGTTGGAGGGAGGCGATTGTGGTCCCGATACCTAAGCCGGGGAAGGATCCGGCGGAGGTGGCGAGCTATCGGCCTATTGCTTTGACGAGCTGCTTATGCAAGCTTCTCGAAAAGATGGTGGCCGTCCGACTTTCCTTTACACTGGAGTCGCTTGGGTTATGCCCCCCGACCCAGTATGGTTTTCGTCGATTTCGGGGTACTCTGGACCCCCTTCTCCTCCTTGGCCATGATGTACGGGAGGCATTTTCCCGCCGGAATCTTGTTCTGGCCGTCTTTTTTGACGTCCAAAAGGCCTATGACACGACCCGTCGGGGAGTGGTCATGGACCGTTTGAAGTCTCTTGGTTTTGTGGGCTTTTTGCCCACGTTTCTTCGCAACTTCCTCTGCCGTCGCACTTTCCGCGTCCGTAATGGGGCGGCCCTATCTCCCTGTATGTTCAGGAGGAGGGGTGCCCCAGGGGTGTGTGTTGAGCGTCTCATGCTTCAACCTAGTTATGTCTGCGCTACCGGGAGCTCTCCGCCCTCGGTGCGCTGTTCCATCTATGCAGATGATCTGGCTGTCTATGCCGCGGGGACGAGTCCCCCCTCGTGGAGAGGCAAGTCCAACTCGCGGTCAATCGGGTTGAACGCTGGGCGTCGTCGGTGGGCCTTACGTTGTCTTCCCCGAAGACTTCGTGTGTGGCCTTCCTTCCGTCGAGGAGACGGGGATCCGGCGCCATCCCGGCCTTTAACCTTACACTCGGGGGTCAGCCTCTGGCCCTCGTTTCATCAGTACTCTTCTTGGGTATGGTTTTCGATAGCCGTTTGAGCTGGGTTCCCCACCTTCGCCGGCTGCGCGAGTCCGCGAGACGTACCCTGGATTTGCTGGGGCATCTGTCGCATACTACATGGGGCGCGGATAGGCGGACGCTCCTCCGTTTGTACGTGTCCCTGGTACAGTCCAAATTAGACTATGGGAGTGTGGTGTATGGCTCCGCCTCCCGCACGGCCCTTCGGATACTGGATCCGGTCCTCTCTAGAGGACTGCGCATGTCATCTGGCGCCTTCCTCCTCTCCGGTTGATAGTCTGCAGGTGGAGTGCGACATCCCTCCCTTGGAGGATCGGAGGTCGTTCCTCGTTGCTAAACACTATCTCCGGATCCTCCGTCTTCCCACCTCTCCTCTGTTCCAGGTGGTTGAGAGGGCGTTCTGCTGGGATGGGGGTTGGTATTTCACCGACACGGTGACCTCCCTCCTCGATGGTATGGGCACTCCCCCTCCATCCGTTATACCGGTCTCTTTCAGTGGTGTTGCACCTTGGGAGAGCACCCCTGTTGCGTGCTGTAGGGCATTGCGCCCCGTTCGCAAGACCGAGTTGGACTTTGCCTTGCTTCGGTCTCTTTTCCTTCAGCATGCAGCGTGTCACTCTGCATGTGTTGCGATCTTCACGGATGGTTCGAGGTCGTCGGGGGGCGTTGGATCCGCGGCTGTTCCCCAGTCGTCTGTCCTTGCTCCCCGATGTACCCGTCTCCCTGATGAGGCTTCCGTTTTTACGGCGGAGCTCTATGCCATTCTGAGCGCTCTGGAGGTGGTGCGGGAGCATCCGGATGGGTCGTTCGTCATCCATTCGGATTCCCGCAGTGCCCTGGATGGCCTGGAGTGTTTTGACTCTGTCCACCCGCTGGTCCGACGAATCCAGCTATTGTACCATACTCTTGTCGCTTTCGGTGGCAAGGAGGTGGTATTTTGCTGGGTCCCAGCACATGTTAACGTGGCTGGAAATGAGGCTGCCGATCGAGCTGCCCGTTCCGCGTGCCGACTGCAGGTTTCACCTGTGTCCCTCCCTTTTTCTGATTATATCCCTGGCTTCCGTAGGTTTTTGCGCTCCCGGTGGCAGAGTCGCTGGGATGGCGCTACGGACAACAAACTTTGCAAGATTAAACCTAAGTTGGGATGTTGGGCCTCTTCCTTCCATCGGTCGCGCCATAAGGAGGTGGCTCTGGCCCGCCTCCGTATTGGCCACACCCACCTGACCCATGGCTATTTGATGGCCGGGGATCGGGTGCCACAATGTCCCAATTGTGACGTCCTCCTTACAGTTGCCCACCTTCTGGTGGAGTGTCCGCTTTACTCTGCGCTGCGCGCAGAGTATTTTCCCTTTTTGGAGAACGTTGGGCTTTGTGATAGGCTTGGCGCTCTTCTGTCTGAAGGTTCCTACTTTTCGATAACGGGTTGTTCTCCTTCCTCTTTCGCTCCCGACTTCTTTACGGCTGTGACCCCACTATGATCTTTTTGCTTTTCCCCCACCTCCTCCTCCTCCCCCCGTCTATTGTTCATTTCCGTTAATTGTTCCATACTCTTCGTTCTGTGTTCGCTCTGCTATCCACCTTTCTTTTGGTGGCCATGAGCGGTCATTCTTTGAAACAAAAAAAAAAAATAAAAAAAATATGTACCAGGTTTATATTGGTAAGCCACATTTTCTTGTGTAGCATTGAGGAAGGAAAGTTGTACGTTAAAGAAATTTTCATCACTAGAAATTTTGTACAGTTTAATGCCTGTTGATGAAGGTCTAAAGCTGGATATGAACAGGTTCCTCGGATTGTCTTAATTAAGGAATACCTTTTTTCTAACTCAAATAAATTAGCATTTTCCTCAATTTTAGCTGAATCAATGTACAGAAATTGTATACCATTAATATTAGATTTGCACCAATTGAACTCTCTTGGATTGGTGATGTGACCTTTACTTGTTGCTTGTAGACTTGCCCGGGCAACTAACCTTTTGACGGTGCCACCAACACCATCACAGGGGCTCTTTCTGTGAGAGGTGGCAAAAAAGTTCCATTCACATGTTAGTTGGAAATCTTTTTCATGCAACACTGAATTAATGATGTTTTTATATTGACTTGCTGCACCATCGCTAAAGTAACAAATATGTTTTAGTTTAGGATTCTGACTTAATTAATTTCAAGGCTTCACATAAAAAAGAATGAACTGCAGTTGTGTTGTGTGTAAGTGAATCTGATATTACACAAAAATTTGTAACTTTTAGTTCACCAACTTTTTGAAACCAGACTACTGGATGCAAGGTAGCCTGGGTGTTGTTCCAGTGATGCCCTTGTACGGCATCCTGAATTATAAAACTATAGTTTTCAGAGAAGTCAACAAGCACTAATGCTGTAGAATCATTGAGGTTTTCTTTACAGTTGGACAAATATTTTGATTGGGCTTTTGCTATAAAATGGTGTATGTTCAACTTTTTTGCACTTTCACATATGTCTTCTACTACATTCGAAACACTTTTTGTCATTGTGACCAGTTGGGTATGGTCTGTATGAAGCCACTGCTTAAAGGAAACCTCATCATCCATGTCATAATCATTGTTTTCAAAAATGGTAAGAAGCCTTAAACCAGGACATGTTTTGCAGTTATTAATCATGCAGTTTCTGGTTTCAGTGTTGCAGACTATTTTCCCTAGTAACTCTCTTAATTCTACTTTGATGGGGAGTGATTCACATAAAAGTTTAAAGTTCTGGTGTATTTCACAAATGCATACATTGTGTGATCCTTTACTCCCCACACCCATACACCATTTTGCTCTCAGTTCAAGAAACTTTGATTTGGAGATTTTGTTTGGATATTTATCTTTGTAAAGCGTATATAATTCTCTGATATTTGTCAACAACAGTATTTTCTGCTTGTGAACCTTCCCTTGTGGTGTTTTTATTGATTTGTAGTCTTTTTTACCAGGGCATTCTCTAGTACAGTGGAACCTCAATATACGAACGCATCTCTATTCGAACAAATCGGTATACGAACAACTTTTTCGAGAAAAAATTGTCCTTGTATACGAACCATTCCCTCATATCCGAACCGAAGGAAGCGGTCAGTTTCTCTGCAGCCAGCATTCAGTGCGCAGCACTACGTTGTCTGCCCAATTCTCCCAATCTGCCCAATTCTCCCACTCTGCCCAATTATTCACATTACAGTAACGCGATAGTACTGTTATATTTCAATTAAACGAATATTTAACACTACACACGCTTAGACCGGGATGATTCATTATCAAGTGAAGGAAAGTCTGTGGATGATCCTACAACTGATAAATAATACAACTGATGAAGAGGAAGTCAACCAACAGCGAGAGGAACAACTGACACAAGCAACAACAACAAAAGATGAGAGTAATATGCAGGAAGGTGATTATGTTCTAGTTAAGTTTTGAGGGAAGATGGACTACCATTATATTGGAAAAATGTTGAACTCAGTCGAACCTGAACAAACAAGCTGGAGCATCAGATATTATAGACGTTCTTTCAGTGGGTCAGCAGATCAGTACTCTCTCTGTTTTCAGGAGCTGCAAAACCCAGACATTATGGATACTGACATTGAAAAAATTGTCAATTTTACCTAGGCCTGTCTTCTACAAAGATAAACTGAAATTTCCTGCAACTGTTTTTGGTGATACGGTATTCTTGTGCTGTTGATCATGATGTACTATGGTACCTAGCTAGCTACCACCAGTGCTAATTTTATTTTGATTTATAAAAGAAATTTAATTTTTGTTAGATTTAATATATATATATATAATATATATATATATATATATATATATATATATATATATCAGGGTGGCCCACTTGCTCCAAACTGTGGGGTAACTGGGCCAGTGCATTTCTTTTTTAAATAACTTTTTTAAAACAAAAGGAATTATGGTTTCTTAAACATCACATGCTAATGTATGTTATACCTATACATACCACTGATAAACCAAATGGAACTTTGAACATTTTTTACATTTAGAAAACTTCTAAAAATGGGGCCCATTTGCCCCATATTATGGCATACAATCTAACGTTCAAAACCTTCACTCACTGAGAGTTTAATTTTAGTATATATCTATTTTGCATGGAACCATATGAAAAATGTAAATGCAACACAATGAAAACTCGCAGGTAATGTTCAATGGCTAATTCAAAACCTTCACTCACTGAGATTTTAATTTTATGTCTATTTTGGATAGAACAATTTGGAATAAATGAACACTATTAAAACCTCTTTGAGTCCTCTCATGTTTTGCTCTAGGCACCATTGATGTCTTTTAACTGATAATGGTTTGTTTAACATATTTTCTTTAAAATTCAAATTTTTATGACCTGGTACCCCAGTTTATCATGAGTTATCATGACTGTAATATTTGTTTCTTCATACATTACACACTAATATATGTTGGTAAAAGCATTTGAACAATTGATAAATTGAATTTTAAGGAAAAAATAATTTTGAAAAAACGCATCCCTGACTTATAACATTATTCCTATATAAAAACAAGCTTGTCACAGCATGCGATTGCATAACAGTTTTTCCAGAATGCATCCTGCATGTTATAGCGAGGCTGACTGTACTTAATTTCCTATAAAATTGAGGTAATGTGCCAAGCAAACCATACATCACAAGGTTAGGAAATTTATCTTCCAAAATTGCCTTCACCCTAACCATTTTGTATTCATTGTCAGTGCATACAGCAAAGTCCTGTAACATCAGATATACTATAGATAAATTTCTACTGTGATTTCAGGAAATTTAATGAAACTGAAAACAATACAGTAAGACTCGATAGCCTAATACTTGTTTAGTTATTTTGATTACTAGCCTTACTTTAACTCAAATGTTATTAAAGGAATTAGCCATTGTTAATATTCTAACTATAATCTATATTTTTGCATGTAAGTTCACAATTACAAATTGGTAGTGAATCCCTGATTACTTGTACATCATTTCCAAAGCTATCTTTAATTTGTTGAATACCCTCTATTGCCAGTTTAGTACAATCTCGGGTGTTCTTTTCACTTCTATCATCTGTTGTTTAAATTAAATATATGGAACTTTCTATGTACTGTATATACTGTGGGCTAA